>CALNHX010010918.1:0-36245 GCA_940337035.1 Agriotes lineatus | reverse complement strand
CCCGTCTTCTCAATGAATAAGCTCAAGTTAAAATTCGCAAATGCCGAGAAGGTGTCGGGTTTCTACAAGTTTTAATTTCCTTTTCTAAAGTCCCCCATCCAATTTAGAGCTTGCTAAATTTGCGAAATGCTCAGGGGAATTGCAGGGCTTCTGCAGTTTATGGCAACGATTGCATCGTCTCGGATTTTTCTGTGATCGAATTAATTTTCTCAGTTTTCCAAACATGCATAGGGTCGCATTGAGTGGTATTAAAGTACTACAGACCGAACATTAATTTTTCACAATGCTTTGCTGCGTTTATTCTATTTTATCCATAACTGCACTTATAGATAACAAAATCAACGCTAATTAAACACTCGAGAAAATGTGCATCTCAGGTTATTATTTTTAAAAACTTTCAAATACTAATTTCATGATGGGAAATATAAGTGAAGCACATTTTCACTCTTAAGTTCCTTTAAGGTTTGTATCAGAGCTTTCAGTTTTCATTTTAATTTAAGATGTGACAATACATTTGTGAGCCGCTATTAAATGGCGACATTCAAGCGAAAAGTCGTTCCTTTTCGGAAACTGCTTCTTGAGATTAATAACGTTTTATGTCCTATGCCTGGTCCAAAGATATTTCAAAAGAAGTCGTTCAATAATTAGGAAGTGTATTGCTTCATTTGTTGCTGTTCAGTTAAATGCTACTGTCTGCAAAAACCCATTAAATTAATGAAACGCGCCTGAAAATGTATTAAATACAATATAATTGGGTGTTCCCAAATCGGAGCTATAATTAATGTAAACCAAGTTGATGGGTTTCCTTGATATCACATTCTTGAGAAGCTTGGGGAACTTAAGGAATTCTAATCAATTGCTTTTCTTCTAGATTTCACGTGTCGTAAACAAATAAGGTAAGGTTGCTATATTAGAAATCTATGATTTGTAAATTTAATAAACATTTTTGTATGGATTTTCTATAGTTGTACAATTTTTCAATCATGTGAATAATATTAAATTTCTCTAGTATAAACTGTTCCACTTTTAACGTTTCAGCTTCATTTCAATACAAAAAGCCGAAATATATAAAGAAGACCTTTGTGTTAAAGATGAGATTGATGGTCATCATGGGGACCACATTTACATCACGCCTTTCTTAATAATTCTTTGCATCTACTATCATTTACATCACGCCTTTCTTAAAAATCCTTTGCATCTACTATAAGACTGGGTTTATTTCTCAATAGCGATAACTTTCTCTCTGTATCTACATTACAGATTATAGCGTCCAGACCATTCGAGATGCATTTTCTTCCTGATGAAACAAAAAAAAACACAGAAAAGGATGATAACACGTAAACAATGGCTATAATAAAAACAACCAAGTAGAAAAATTCATACTTTAAATAATATTATTATTTAATAAAATGCATGTCTTCTCATATCCTTTTGCTCTTTCAGGCGTCAAATTTAAGACTCTTAGCGTCTTGGCTTGTTGAACTAATTTCTTCCATTTTTTGCTAGTATTTTCTTTTCATCTGGTGTCTTCCTTACGTACGTTTCCTAATTCTAGAATTTGCTTTATCTCGATATGTGTCCCTCTTCTTCTTTTCTTTACCCTTTCCACCTCATGCAATTTTGTACATATTCCCTCTGGGACCATGCTTAGTACATGTCTACCAGGTGACAATGATATCAGGGCCATGTCTCTATCTCCTTTACTTATCAACGGATTTGAATGAAGCTTGATAATATACATAATTTCGAATTGAGAGACAGATTCAATCAAAATGACCGACTTCCGCAAATTTCAAAACTTTGATTTTTTATTTGGATTATTTTGTATATTTTATGTTTTTCAGAATGTACGGCTCAAATTACAATCGGCAGGGTTGCCAAATTTGCTTAGGTATTTCCCAAAAAATATTTTAAAATTTTAAGGATTAAATATTTTTCCGTTTTATATAAAGATAAAGTGATGGATGATGCATATCGTTAGATTGGTAGTTAAATTTTCTATCTAATGGCACGATGGCCCTTGGTAGGTGCCGTTTAAAAAAACTGACTTTTTCTCAAAAACACGTTTAGAAAATGTTATTCCTTCACGAACAATTTATTATTGATCAAATTAATAACATATGTATTACTATGGGTTACTAGAGTCATTTAGAACACAGTTTCTCTAATCACGACCTTCTATGAGAAAAAATAAAATCTGAAAAAAGATCTTTTTGTTTAAAAAATGAGAATTTAGCAAAAGTATCGTATGTAATTTGTGCTGTGAATTCCAAAAAACCTAAAATATATAGGGCGATCCCTTTAAAAAATCTAAGTTAATTTAACTTCCGGTGAAACCGGAAGTTGACCATTTCAACAAGCATGGCCCTGGTCTCATTGTCACACGGTATACCACTTGTTTCATTTTCACAGCTGTTGCTTTGCTCTCGTGGTTTTTCAGATGGTATATAAGACAATTGGTAACGTAATGGTATTATAGAGGGTGTAAACGGATATGGCGTACATAGGTAGGCGTACGAAGAATCGACTATATCTGTAACCATGTAACATAGCAACGGTTTGTTTTACCATGCTAACAGTTAATTAAACTTTGTTGCATAAAATAAAATTGAAAAAAACCAAAACACTCATAATATTTTATCCGGGCCAAAGCTAGAGTTGGTCCTTCGTAATTTTTAACATTGCCTTTTCCTTATGTACGACTTTTGCGTTTACACAAAATTAATCTCACTTTCTATCTATTTCTTTTTTTCCTATTATTGATCATTAATTCATTAATTTATCCATCATCCGTACTTACGCCTCCAAATATTCATATATTCTTAATATTTATTTCTAATTAGATTACTTTGCAATGTATTGTTCTATTTTGGCCTTTCTTTTGTTACTTCCCTCGTCTGAAAGACGAAGGAAGTATTATAATCACGAAAAAATCACCTTCCGAATTTCTTCAGATCTTTACGTTTCAGGGTCCCTAGATGAAGAAAAACTGTCTGTCTGTCTGTTGGCGGTATAACTCAAAAACTATTTGTCCGATGATATTTTGCAAATTACATTATATACATACCTGGCATGAAACCGTGAAAATTTCAGACAAATATATACAGAGTAAGCACCTTAAAAAAATAAAATTTTGTTTATTTTTGCGTTAGTTTTGAAATAGAAAGAAGTAATCATCTAATAATTTTCACATATGTCAGGCTTTACACTTGCCGAAAATTGGATTCAACAGATACAAGATAATATCACAAAAGAGTCGAAACGTTTCAAAAATAAGCCCGTTCCGTTAAATAGAGGCGCGCGCCGCACTCATTTCAATTAGGCTCGATGGCGCAGTTCGAGTTATCGATGCGGTTACGATCGCTACGCAGGTGCGGTTACGATCGCTATGCAGATGCGGCGGGTTCAAACCCCAGCAGGATACATTTTTTTAAATTTGCAAATTGATCTAATTCAAGCGAGGGAAGTTCCGTGTAAACCCATTTACAGATTTCTTTAAAATGCTATAATTGTTTTACTTTCACTGATAATGCATTTATAATACTAACAGTTAGCAAAACCAGGAAAATATTTGTAATTTTGGGCCATTTTAATAATAAAGACGTGTGAACATGGTAATTACGGTTGTTCAAACATGTCATAAAAATAAAAGCAAAACTAAATGAATATAACTTCATGAACTGCAAAAATGTTATTTTATCGGTGTATCACAAAAACGAAGCAAACGATGTGATTGATGAACAGAATAGGTACGCTATAGAAGCAAGGATCTAAATTTATTGATCCTCCTGGAGAAATACTTTCAGCTGATAAAACTGCCACTTAATAATAATACAACTAAAAAATAGCTGGAATAAAATAAGATAATTTTAAACTTATCAATGGCTTTTTATATAAAAATTTCTTCAATTCGCTGAACATCTTTTGGATATGTTCTATAATGGTATAAAATTTAAGATACATAAATAAAAATGAGTAACATACGCCAATACTATTTCTTCTTAATATATAAAAGAAACGAAATGACGCGTGTACGTAACTTTATCAAAAGTGAAAAAAGGCAAATCACGTGAACACGAAAAAATAGAAGTGAAATGGGGAGAGAAGGTGTAAAGTTTGCTAATAGAGCTTTCAGTTTTTACGACTCAATTTTGGCGATCAGGTACTCGAAGCAAATTTTCCGCCGAAAAAGTCGGCCTTGGTTAATTTATGATTCTTAAGAGCGAAGTTGGCTTTCCATTTGGCCGCACGCCGAAGTGGGTGCTTCTTGTAATGCCGAAAGCACCCAAAGTACATTAACTAAGGCAAACAAAATAATTGGGTATTAAAATTTATAACGGAACAGGAAGTCGGGCTGAGGATTTTCGGATTTAGAGGTGAATTTCTAAAGAAGGGAGATCCAAATTGGAGTTGGTGAACAATGGTAGTTTTGTATAATGAGCGTAATTGTGAAGGAAACAATGCAATTAAGCTAACCATGGGGATGAAACTTAGATTTTAGTTGAGGGTAGCGGCATTAAAAATAAACGGCGCGGAGCAGGTGGAGGGTGAAATATTAAAAGGGCTCCTTACAATTTGCGTCGATTCCCACAGAATATGTAATGGCCCGCGGCTTATCGTTTCGGCCTCCCAAATCCGGGCATTTGTATCGGAAAATTGCAATGGAGGAGGAATGACGAAGTCGGAACGAAACAAAGAGATTAACAGGAGGAAAATTCTGGCGTTTCCGTGCTCTGGGAATTTTTGGGAGTTCGTAAATATTCAACGCGAAGATAAAGTGGGGCCAGATTAAAGTACTGCAGTGCCACCCAGCACCCTTTATTATGGGGGATTATATGCCGGCTGTATTAACTGAAGAGAGCTTGCTCAAACATAATCAATTATTCCATGTAGACATGTGAGCAACATTTACGTAAATCCGGTGGCCCGCGGGGATTTGCTTCTACTATCTGTAATCGCTTCAAATAGAATACTAATTTATGATTAGGGCCCAAGAGGAAAACAGATCTGCGTATGGAACTAAATGTGGGCTGCTTACCCTAATGGTGCGTTTCGGCAATGTGGAAGCAGGAATTAAATGGGGGCTGTATCGGCGAAATATGTCTTTAAACTTCAAATTATTCTCCCAATGTAAAAGACATGCAAATAACTTCCTCATAGCTAGAAATAGTCCACAGCCTAAATGGTAGTGTATTTATCCAACACTCTGCTTGCATCTAACACTACACCTATTTCTAACGGAGAAGGTAAAGAGTCTTTACTCTTTACCTTCTCCGATTTCTAACTACATACGTCGAGTGACGTCACTTGGACACATCCAGTAGTAGACCTTGTTCCTTTATTATTAGATTTTATGTTTTGAAACATTTATTTTCAAGCGTACTCAATGAAAATAAAAAATCCCCGAGAAAATGATAATCAATACATCAATCTATTTGTATAGCGATCACCACACTACAAAAATTTAAAAAAAATTTTCAATGGAAGTCCAGTAAAAGTTTGCAGACATTATTCTTTATCTAATAGACTTGTCGGTCTGGGACGCTGTTTCAGCAGCCAAACCGTAAGAGATAGAGAAAAAAGTTATTAAAGTTATATGTTTGGAATGGTCATGTCAGGTCAGGAACCGAATTTCAGTCTCTAACACGAATTATTATCTTAATTATCCTAATCCTAACTTTTTAGGTTAGATTCTAGGCAAATTTTATCAAGGCGAATGCGACTGGTAGTTTGCTACCAACAATGACGTCATATACGTACGTGTGGTGAATACGCGTTCTATTTGCAAAACGGTCTTTTTTGTTTTTTTAAATGAGACATTTGTCTCACTGGGTTGCTAGTAATACTATAATTACTTAATATCAACAAAGAAGAATTAACGAGACACTAAGTTTCTTTTCTTACTAGTTTCAAAATTGTTTTAACAAAATTTTAAGATATAGTACTTACTATATCTATGGTTTTTACATATTTCAGTAATTACATTATTAATTCAGTATATAACCGTACAAACTGTATCAAAAGAGGATCATTATCCTTTTAGTCCTAAATAAAACTCATTTAAGATGATTTACATTACCAAGACCTCATTTTTAAAGTTACGCCTCAAAATATTTTATTTTAGCAACAGTGATGCACTTTGAATAATATTTCATTTAAAAAATATTTCAAAATAACAACACACATTATGTTTATCCCATGTCAAATAACAATGGGTATACTCATACCGACAAAAAAAAAACAAATAAGCGCCATAAACCGCAAGCTACAAGTGCAACACAAAGAATATAAATAAGATGGAATATATTTTTTTGCTATTCTTTAGAAATGTACAGAACCTTCTCCAGGTGCTGTTTAGAACCAGTGCAATTATTTTTGCAATTTTCATTACATATAGTGCATGTTTATCAAATGGATTGTTTCAAATTCAAGATAAATATGTTCCTTATTCACAGTTCTGCTTTATAACCTTATTATTATACATTAAAAAAGAGAAGCAGCAAAGAGACCTTTATACAGCAATCATATTTGTTTGTCACGAATGTATTTCAATCAATATCAATTTCAAGCAGTTGCTAGTAATTACCAATAATTATTTTCGTATTTAATTGCTTTTCAGCCAAATGACCTATAAGGAGCCCACAATTATAAGAATTTATGATGTTTGGTAACGAATAATATTCTTCTACATTGTTTATTCTTTTATCGGTTTCACGATATTAAGCCTTTGTTCACATATACAAAAATAGGCTGGTAACTAAGTCATAACAGAACTATAGCTGTACGGTAATATTCCCTTACAGTAGATGGCAACCGTTACCATACTGAAACAACTGTATCTGTACGGTAATATTCCTTTACCGTACATAGCAACCATTACCATACTGCAACCGATAAACTATTGAACACACCACGGATGTTATGAATCATAATATTCCTAGACAAGTTATAGTTATTAACGACAGGCCGTTAGTAAGCATCTAACAAACGAGGATAAATTTGTGGCCGAGGCCGTCAGGCCGAGGCTAATAAATTTATCCCAGTTAGTTAGATGCGATACCGGCCGTATGTTGTTGAATATTTTTCGTAACGCCTACAAAAAATGAAATTTTATAGCAATTTAAATGAAAAAGTTAAATAGTATTAGTAGTGTTGTGCCTTTGACCGGTCAACAACTTTTTGGTCAATTGACCGGTCAATTGACCAGCCAATTGACCGCTCATTTGACCATTTTAATTTTTTTAATTGACCTTTTTTTAATCAATTGTATTGATAGTTCTGCAAGTAAAGCACAACTGAAACTGAAGACTCCAATGCTGAATTTACAATTTGCACAAAGCGGTACTTCCCCAAGAAACATTGGTCGCTGTATGAATCCGCTCCCTAAATATGTAAATCCCCTGCATTTTTGCAATTTCAGTAGATGTTTGATTAGTTACAGGCTTACAGCCAATAATAAAGACCTTCTACAAAAAAACCGTTGATTGATAGTGTAATTTAATATAAGCAATTTTAAGGCTAAAAGAGCATATTTGACAGTGAATTTGACCACACAGTTTTTGACCGTGGTCAAATTGACCGGTCAATTGACCAAGGCACAACACTAACTGCCGGTCTTATAAAGGCCACTAATCTGACGTTAACTTTAATTCGCTGTTAAAATAAACAAAAGCGCATCAAAACGTCAGTGCTTATGACATTTTATTCATTAGTAAACAAAATTTGATGCGCTTTTGTTTATTTTAACAGCGAATTAAAGTTAACATCAGATTAGTGGCCTTTATAAGACCGGCAGTTAGTATTAGTAACTCGTCTTATCAGAATAACCTATGGAAAAAAATTACGTTTGGCAATACTAAACGTATTTTTGGTGACACTGCAAGTCTATGTCAAATTCGATGTTAGTAGATTAGGTTTTGCGTCAGTTTTGACACAGACTGATGCAAAACCTAACCTGCTAATTTCGAATTTGACATAAACTTACAGTGTCACCAACTATATATTTCAGTATTGCCAATGTAGTGTTACTGTTCTGTTATTTCTTAACGACCTAGGCTGTTAAATGCATAACAGCTATGGCTATTATGAGGAACTTTTCAGTCAACAAATAAAAAGTAGGTCTTATGTAAATAGCTATTATAATGCTTTATTAGCAAAGTTAATTAAATTATAGCACGAAATGTTAAATGTAGAGGCAATTATTGCTGTGTAAATTTCTATCAAAACTACATCTGATAGTTGCTATATTGTCCGAAAGTGGTAAAAATCAATAATTATTTATACTATCTTGTGAATATCAACAGCGCATTTCGTACATGTTATATTGCTAGAAATTTTTTTTGAATTCTTTGATAAAATTTATTACCATCTTTGTCAGTCATAATTATTATTCGTGTATACACCAATAAAGTACAAATGTACTCAAATTAAAAACAATAAATATTATATAACCCAAACATACAGTGATATGATAATGAAGCAGATTCGAAGCTGTCAGATAATAAAGAAATGATGTTGTCAGTTCCCTGGAGTCTGTTTGCGTTGTTAACCTTGGTTAGTGTCCTACACTAAAAGCAGCACATAGCCGTCTTAATAACAAGTCTACAACATATCCGTCACTCTTTTGTAATTTTTGGTAGAATTAGATTTGTCTGAACAAAATTACTTATAAGTAAGCCAACATAGAAGCTTGATAACCTCAGGTTTCGATCAAGTATAATCGGAAATAGATAAGAGAAATTCCCTTTGAAAGGTAATTTTTAAATTAAAATAAAATTAGTTAATCACAACTGTAGTTTCTTGTGTTAAAAAACTGAAACGACTTGCTCAATATATTCAACTGTAGATTAGGGCTAAAAATAGATCTAATAATAATAAATGTCTAACAAAGGAGGGCACAGACGAACTTTATTTGAATGACAGACATTTAACGAGCGCGATAAGAAGATACAAGATAACGGTTGATTATAATTTACAATAACGTGGGCATCCTCATAAAACTGCCACTATTAAGGCAAAAAAATATAACCCATACTAATTAACTGAGCAATGCTTTGTTACCGGAGGTTTAATTTTGTAATACAGATTGAAAACCTAAAACAGAAAATAATCCGTTGCTCTCACAGATATGCCTAATTCAAGACGAATAAAATCACACTAAATATCAAGAAGAGCAATTAAATTGTGTGAAATTAAATTCCAGATCAAAAATTGTTATAAACTTCTTGAGGCTTTATTAGATCCAAGTAAGCATTCATTCCGGTTGTGTAATATGTTGGACACACAGCGTAGCCGTATAGCGTCCGTCCACATGAGGGATGTTTTCTTTTTTTATTACCCGAAGGCAGTTTTTGTAGCAGCCAAAATTTGATATATATCTGTTGTCTATCTGCAAATAAGCGATTTAAATTCAAGTTTTAATTGGAACTACCCTTAATAATGTAGTGGCAATATTTAATTTATGTCTGTTTTAATCCTGCAAAAATGTGCTAAAAATATAAAATATGGAATTTTTAGACTTGGCTACTATTTACTAAGTAGCTGATATTAGCAGCTATATGAAGAAATAAAAGAGCATAATACTATAAAAATTTAAGATAATATACTGATTCTTTAATTACATATCTATCGAGTGTTTCACTTACGTTGCGAACATACAGAAACAGCATGGGAAATCGTATACATGCAGATCCCTGCTTGCCGCTTGAATTGATAGTATTGATAGTGGTATCAATCGAAAGAGAAAAAAATGCGCTTAATTTGGTACTACTTTACTTGAATTTGTTGCTTGTTTAAGATAGAAATAGCTTAAAACCGTAATAAATATTTTGCATTTTATTCACAAAAAATAGACCAACCACGATCACACGTGTTTATGCCAAAATAAATGTTATATTTCGTCAGTTATCAATTCACGTATTTAACTAATTACTATGAATAATAATGTTAAATATTCTAATGAAGAGGGTATTTATTATCAAAACATTTTACAGCGGCGTCAGTTTACGTACAGTTCGTGATTTATTCTCCGTTAAATTTAATAATCGACCTACTCCATCTGCATCAACAATTCACATGTATGGGAAAAAATTGTTAAATAATTATTAGTTTTTAAACAATTTCTATCTTAAACAAGTAAGAAATTCAAGTAAAGTAGTATCAAATTAAGTGCATTTTCTTTCTCTTTCGATGGGTACCACTGTCAATTCTATCGTGTGTTTAAAAAAAACTCATTCGCAGCATGCCATGATCAAAGTGAAGTTTGCCACAATTTGATACGTACCCATTGAGGCAAATGAACTACCAAAAGTTAGAAAAAACTAAATTACATCTTGACCTTGAACTAGGTATTTTCCTAAAAATATAAAAAACACTTAATAAAAATAATTTTTATTGACTGTTATAATTAATACACTCGTTGTTGTTGTGTAAATGCCATCTTAGTTTCCTTTTTGCTTCATACAAGTAAACTTAATGCAGTGTAAACTTTTGCCTTTCACAGTGACTGATGTTTTCATAAACATTTTATCTGACTTTCAGCTACAGACTTATTAAGGTAAGATATAACTAGATTTTTTATCTTTCTTTCCAAGGCCTGCCCTAAATGAGTTTTTTTTTTGAACACACGATATCAATTCAAGCCGCAAGCAGGAATCTGCATACACAGGATGTAGAAATGCTTTACGCACCATAGGGATTTCAATGGTAATTTTTTCATATGACAATATTTGCTTCCCTAATTATTTTAGAGCAAACTTGTAAATAGGTTTTTTGTAGAGCAAACAATTCTGCATCCATTTATGCCATCATTTTTCTCATTTTACGTCAGAAAACCTAATAATGAAATAAACTAGAATTATCATTTTTTCAAAAATCAGTGCAAATTGTGAAGTGGTGGTATGCTGGAAGCAGATCAGGTGCAATAAGTACCGTGGTTGCAGCTACATTTGATAGATGCAAACAAATAAACAGCAAACTAATTTCTTGATGCTTTGAGATGCTTCAATAATTTCAAGGCACCACTGATTTGTCTAAAAATGGCAATTTTATTTCTTTAAATTTTCGGTTTTCCGAAATGTAAAATGACAAATGCTGGCACAAATGGATACAGAATTTTTTTCTCTACAAAAAACCTCCATACAAGTTTGCTCTAAAATAATTAGGGAAGCAAATATTTTCATATGAAAAAATTACCATTGAAATCCCTATAGTGCGTAAAGCATTTGTACACCTTGTATACGATTTCCCACGCTATTTCCCTATGTTCGCACCTTAAGTGAAACACTCGGTATAAAAGGTTTAGGGTATGTTTACTTTAAACCTGGAACGTTACTTAATACTAACAGGGGCCGCATTCATAATAATTTCAAAGATGAAAACGTACCGATCTTGAAGAGCATAAAGAATAAAGCAGAACATGAACGAAAGGTGTAGGTTTTGTCTTTAGTGGCACATTCTAGATATTCTTCAAAATTCAAAAGCCAATTGAAGAAAATTTATACATTTTTCTAAATTGTATTGTCTTCGAAATTTGCTTTCACACATGAATTACTACACTGTATAAATGGAAATTTAATTTCTGACAGACTTAGAAATGTATTCCACTATACTTTAGTTTATTACAAATAGAAAAATTAGAGATTGTTTTAATGCAACAATGCTCTCTCAATTTACTTTTCTAAAAACTGATATTATTGTTATTCTATTCTGTTAAATAATTTTAAAATACCTACATGTTGCTGTACCATATCAGTACTGTTTGCTTGATTGAAATGTCACCTATACCAGACAAGGCCGTCAAAATTTAACAGTCACCGCCGTTATAACCGTTGATACACTATCAAATTACGTACGGGGCACAGGTTACTAGTAAGTTTTATTTAAATTAATTATATTAAAAACACATTTTAAAATCGACCACTTTTAGTAAATATCACGAAATCTGTTGAACAACGTACGACCGATATTACATATAACCGACTCGAATAATTTATTAGCCTCGGCCCAATCGGCTTCGGCCATAAAATATAACATATCGTCGTCTATTATATGGTCAATATCGGCCTAACACCGTTATACTACATTATAAACTAACATCACTAACCAAATTTTGTTTTTTCAAAATAGATAAAATCGAGAATGTTTGGAAAACAAACGTATATGCGTGATAATAGTATATTATTATATGAGCGATTATGACAGCCATTATTCACGAAGATGACATTTGCGCCACAAGCCGAAGGCGCGTGGCGCAAGTCATCTGAGTGAATAATGGCCATAATCGCGAATATAATACGATATTTTATCTACTCCTTTGCAATAGGAGACTTGTGCTCATATTTCCGAATTTTGACAGCTGTTAACTTCAAAAGTCATTGAATAATAAGAATGAATTCTGTGATTGGCTACAACCTATTGAATAATGAAAATAGAATTTTCTGATTGGTTGCAATTTGCAAGCTATTGAATAATGAAAATAGAATTTTATGATTGGCTGCAAACCGTGAATTATGAATCATAATTCATGGCCATTGTGCAGTAGGAGTAGATAAAGAATATTATTATGTGTTTGTAGAACATGACTCTGTGTATATATTATTATAACAAAAATAAAATGGAATTCACAAAAACAACCACACAAATTAAATAAATACATGATTTGGCATTCACTATGACCACAAAAGAAATCGCAGTTAATAGTTAAAATACACAAAGATACTTTTTTGAAGCGACTCAGCTACATTTTACTAGATTGCATGTCTCTTGTTAATTATTTTTCACATTAAGATAATAATGATATATAGCTTCTATACAGTGTGATTCAAAACATGTGCAAGGATCTATTTTTTTTTATTTTTACCTTCAAAATATAAATATATTTTTCAACATAAATAAAAACAGTCGTGTTGTGGAATTCACAAAAACAACCACACAAATTAAATAAATACATGATTTGGCATTAACTATGACCACAAAAAAAATCGCAGTTAATAGTTAAAATACACAAAGATACTTTTTTGAAGCGACTCAGCTACATTTTACTAGATTGCGTGTCTCTTGTTAATTATTTTTTACATTAAGATAATAATGATATATAGCTTCTATACAGTGTGATTCAAAACATGTGCAAGGATCTATTTTTTTTATTTTTACCTTCAAAATATAAATATATTTTTCAACATAAATAAAAATAGTCGTGTTGTGGAATTCACAAAAACAACCACACAAATTAAATAAATACATGATTTGGCATTATCTATGACCACAAAAGAAATCGCAGTTAATAGTTAAAATACACAAAGATACTTTTTTGAAGCGACTCAGCTACATTTTACTAGATTGCATGTCTCTTGTTAATTATTTTTCACATTAAGATAATAATGATATATAGCTTCTATACAGTGTGATTCAAAACATGTGCAAGGATCTATTTTTATTTTTACCTTCAAAATATAAATATATTTTTCAACATAAATAAAAACAGTCGTGTTGTGGAATTCACAAAAACAACCACACAAATTAAATAAATACATGATTTGGCATTAACTATGACCACAAAAAAAAATCGCAGTTAATAGTTAAAATACACAAAGATACTTTTTTGAAGCGACTCAGCTACATTTTACTAGATTGCATGTCTCTTGTTAATTATTTTTTACATTAAAATAATAATGATATATAGCTTCTATACAGTGTGATTCAAAACATGTGCAAGGATCTATTTTTTTTATTTTTACATTCAAAATATAAATATATTTTTCAACATAAATAAAAACAGTCGTGTTGTGGAATTCACAAAAACAACCACACAAATTAAATAAATACATGATTTGGCATTAACTATGACCACAAAAAAAATCGCAGTTAATAGTTAAAATACACAAAGATACTTTTTTGAAGCGACTCAGCTACATTTTACTAGATTGCATGTCTCTTGTTAATTATTTTTCAGATTAAGATAATAATGATATATAGCTTCTATACAGTGTGATTCAAAACATGTGCAAAGATCTATTTTTTTTATTTTTACCTTCAAAATATGAATACATTTTTCAACATAAATAAAAACAGTCGTGTTGTGGCAATAAGGCTATACTCTGAATTTGAATTGTAGCATGATGTCTGGATTACCCATAATTCTCATTGCAGTAAACATTAAAATTAATAATAACAAATAAACACTCCAATTCAACTTATTTCATTTACTTATGATCATGTGTAAAGCACTGTTGCATTTTTTGTTAGAAATTGTATCTCTTACTTCTTAAAAAAAATAAGATTTTTATTTTATTCTAAAGAATAACAATGCTCTAGTTCAATCTTTTTGTTTCACCCTCTATTCACGTGAATGAAATGGATGTTATTTCAGTTTCTAAGTATGCGCCAATATTTTGAAGAACCTGCTCATTAAAAATATCCTATTTGTTGCAAAACTTTCTGGATCACACTGTATTTATACGATTTCTGAAAAAGGATTGAAACGTTTATAAGGCAAACGTTGCCCACAACTGAATAGAAACCTTAGAATTATTTCTTTCTATATAAATTCAAACGTAATATATTGTTTTGCTTTTTTAAGTATATCGAGGAGTATTTTCATCCCAACTGTTTTAGTAAACAAAGTTTCCTCTTTACAAGCTTCATAAAATGGATTTGTGACATTTCTAAAATTAACTAATATTCAATTTTTATTATTTATCACTGTTTGCTTCTTATAATCATCATCTACAACAGAAACAATTGTCAGGTTTATGTAGTCTGTTTTTAATGTAACCCTTCTCTAATGGCAACTTTAATATGTTTAAACACATTTTGACAATCGTTGTTTTCGGAAATATAATGAATGCTTTGAAAATGTTAATAATAATATTAAGTTGTAGGTAGCTTTATGTGGAAATGTTCATATTCTGAAGTGTTGATAATCATACTGTCAACAGTTTCAAATAATAATAATTACTACTTCAAAAGTTTTTATTACCAAAAGCAAATTCTACAAATTGAAAGAAGTTGCCATACAAAAGTCTGGAACTTAACATTTTCCAGATTATTCTCATTTTCGTGATTCACGGTATTCGAGTTCGATGAAGCATGCGTTGGTGGAGGGGGCTGAAAACTCTAGTACATTTTGTAATCTGGAGATCATTCAAAAATGGCCATTCCAAACGAAAGTGAGAGCATCCGTGCATGCATGCATACGCCCTCATCGGAGCTACTTACACGACTGGCTTTTGTAAGATTGGTTCCCATTCATTAGGAACCCTCCGTTTCGCCTCGGAAGCCAAACCACACAGGAGTGATCTACGACACGTAAACAGTCATCAAAGGTAAAAAAACGGCAGCTCGAAATACGGAATTCCACGTACACTCGAATATGGTGGTTATCACCCAAACTCAGCCCGCTGGGAAAAAGAATTCATTAAAATTCATCAAGGTATAAATATACTATTAGATAAACAAGAGTTCGTGCGAATGCTACTTTATTACACGCACGATCACCCGCGACGTGACACGAATGAAAGTAAAAGTGGAAAATCAAACACGGCAATTCACAAGTCCTGGAAACTCCCCGCTTTCCCAATCCGCGGATTCGCCCGATCGACGCGTTTCCCAATTCACGGCAAAATGCAAACGGCGGCCAGCGGTGGCGATCACGTAAGCACCCCAACCTGCACTTTGCACCCCCAGCTGTCCGACACCCTCTGAGCGAACACATGCCGATTTTACTCCCTCTTACTACGAAACGTGCGCACGCGCTCTTGACCCTGAAAACGATCAAAATTTTCCAACAGGTTTTGGAAATCGGGGATGCTTCCGGCAGGCTCGAGTTTCCTCAGCAATATCTACTCGAGTACAGTGGCGGATTGGAAATATTTCAGGCAGCGCCATTCTGAGCTTTGAATGATTCTAGTATTCTTTTATTGGTCATTTGCACAGCCAGTCAACAATTTAAAGACTTATACAGGGTGGTCCTTGACTACGTTCCGAAATTATGGATGTTATTCTATTAAGAAAAGTTTATATAAATCTTAGTCCTAAACTGCTTAGTTTCCGAAATACACAAGTGTCCAGTTACTATTCACCTCACGTCTTGAATTTTACTTATAACGATGGAAGGTTCCAATCAATTTGAATAACTTGGTATGACACTCCTAATTGGTGAAACCATCTTCTGAGATGATGTTGGTTATTATTGGTGCAGTACTAGTGGATGAAACACGCGTGCTACAACAGATATCAAACAGTAACTCTTTAATAGCACAACCGGTAACTATTTTATTTTTAATCATGAGAAATACGTTTGTAAATTTTTGTGTAAATTTTGCAATTTTCGATATCTTTCACGATTCGGACCAAAAACTCCCCAACTTCCAGTAAGTAACAGAAAGACTGAAATTAGGAGAACAACTGGAGAGGAGGAACACATAGTATAAGGCTGACAAACTTATATTATATACACAATGTCACTGAAACGTTCCTTGGACGCCCATGTTCCCAAGCGCAACTAAAGGAACGAAGATGAACAAAATGAAAGTTACGAGAAATATTCCGTTATGTGGCGTATAGTTAGGTTTTTTCATTTTCAAGTTTCTTTTAGTTTGTCAGAATTACATTTAATCTTTTTTCAAATCCCACTTATATATAAATATTTATACCGGGTGGCCATAAACATCTGAGATCCCGGTAGATATAAAATTAGCTACTTATAAATGTTGGTTAGCATTATACATATTTCAATTATAATAAGTATTGTTATGAAATGTAATAAAATGCAAATAAGAGGAGGGGAATGTGCCCCGGGTTCTGCAGTTTAGCCTACGACTCGATTATAAAAATCTCCTGTTCTAACTCCATTACTTATTGCAATATGTAATAATTTTTGACAGATAGGAATTTTAGTTGTGATGACATTAGTGACATTTAGTTTAGTTGGATTCATCACTTTAATAAAGCGGTGTTGATTCCAAAGATAATGTGATATCAGATATTTATGGCCACCCGGTATTTCTGAAATTAGTACAAATGCTACTTATTGCTGATAGCTTGAAGGTATATATTAATACATAAATTAGCAAACTTTTTCCTAACCTGCGAATTAATAAACGATGTTCTATTGTGTGCTGTAAAAATAAACTTTAAAATGAATACCTACCTCAAATCATCTGATTAAGAACTTTTCTTATTCTTCAATCAACTGCCAGCACATAGGTAGTTTGTGAGTTTACTTAAAAGGAGTTTATACGACCAGTTATCAGTGATATTGTTTTCTTTCTTTCTTACGATGAGTTATGTGATTCCATCTTCCATAGCGGTATGGATTGATAAGTACACGTACTTTCCAAAAATAGTAGTTAGAAATAACTGGATAACCTTCACACAGACTACTACGCGTCAAGAGCTTAATATTAATATGGAACATAAAACGCCAGCACTATCAATAAGATTCTTCAGAGGATCTTTGGTTCTTCTTTATGCTTCTTAAGGTTGCTAAACTGTGGGACACACTTTATTCTATTTTTACGTCAAATATTCAAGAACATGCTCGCTATAAGGAGGCAAAGAGCCATGGCGCTATCATAACAAATCAGTGATTCAAGCTTTTTTTTTATTCTGAAAGAAACCGTTTTTTTGTACTTATCTTTTATTATTCTCATTTTAAACTTAAACAAAGCACGAGTAATTTTTATTTCATGAATGTAAACTGAACCATAAGCGCTTGCTTGATTTCACGGACGTATTGGAGCCAGATTTGAAGTGGCCCAGCTTTTCAACAGTTTATGGACTGCAGCGGGCAGAGAACAGCGGAAAAGGTAGCTTCAAAGATAGTCTGTTTAGCAATGAATCGGAGCCACTTCACGTTTGGCACAAGCAGTCTAACTGGGGCTGTGCTAGCGCGCGTCTCGAGTTACTGATTTCGATGTTTACAACTTTTGGCACGTAGGGTGACTTGTTGAGTGCAGGTAAATCTTTGAATTAATGAAATGCAAAGGTGTTCAGAGTAGGTAAATCTCTGATACACGGAACATAAAGAGCACGAGACGCTGAAACAGTGAAAATAGTTTTCGAGGCCGTCAGACCTGCTTATTATTCGAGTGGAAGTGTATGACTAAAAAACCGATAAAGATTAAATTTATGATGTTTCAGTTTACTAGGACAAATGCAGTAATGATTTTAAGATGTAAATAAGAACGGAATGAAAGGCGCAGTACTGCAAGGATTCGGTTCGTATTGATTTTTGTTTCTTTATGTGTTTTCAGGTAAATGATCATTGGGTTTGCGAATACCCCCTATGCAGAATAACCGTATGTCAATCTTCGGCTGTGACCTGGTTGCGTACCCGTTGGTTTTCAGTATGCGTAGGGACACGAGCCGTGGGTCATATGGATACACGTTATAATTATCTTTTATTATCTGTAGTCTTTTTCAATAATATATTATGTAGCTTACACAGTAAAGATGCATTTTTAACGAATTATACCGGGTGGCCATAAATTTCTGAGATCCCGGTAGCCATGGAATTAGCTACTTATAAATGTTGGTTAGCATTATATTTCAATTACGTTAAGTATTGGTACCTATGTAATGTAATAAAATGCAATAAGAGGAGGGGAATGTGCCCCGGATTCTGCAGTTTAGCCTACGACTCGATTATAAAAATCTCCTGTTCTAATTCCATTACTTATTGCAATCTGTAATAATTTTTGACAGATAGGAATTTTAGTTGTGATGACATTAATGACATTTAGTTTAGTTGGATTCATCACTTTAATAAAGCGGTGTTTATTCCAAAGGTAATGTGATATCAGATATTTATGGCCACCCGGTACATTTAAACGAAATATGAAAGTTCGATTCAGCTCAACACATTTTATTAGTCTGTAAAGTTGGGTAAATTTTTTCACTGATGCTAACTCCACATACGAAATATTTAAATCTCGGGGTGTCGGAATCTGCCTTTCTCTGTGAGGTGGTTGAAAATTAATTTTACATTCGGTTAGCCCTACCATGAAAATTCTCTAAGCCGCCACTGGCTCTAGTGTAGATAAGCCATGTATGTTTTTCAATCATTCTCGCATGATTCTGTGTTTTTATGACTAGTAAGTATATGTACGAGTTGTTTTAAAGAGATTATAATACACATGAATTTAAACCCGCACAACTGTTTAAGGAAAGAATGAACGCTCAGTATTGATTGGTTGTTAGAATTCTGACATGTATAGTAAATTCCCCAACTAATACATTTGGGCAAGCTCAATCAATACCATCGCCTGATGGTCTGTGTCGTTTTACTTATGAGAAGAATATATAAAACAGCTTAAATTCTGCCAAATATCATCGATAGACATACTTCAAACTCTTTAATTTGTTATGTAAAATTTATTTAGATAATTGCCAAATCTCCCGTCATCCATAGGACATATTTAAGACAAACTCTTATGGCTATTTTCATAATACCTGTATATTACCAAAATAATGTCAATTATGAATTATCTAATATCTACATCTAATAATAGAAAAAAAAATCGTCAAATTTTCCCTTCCTTGCGATAGATACGAATCCGAAGGAAGCGACTTAATTCGCTAAAAACCACTTGCGAAGAAGAAAAGAGTAATTTGAAGAAACAAACGAAGCTACAAAGCAGCTCCTAATTGGAGTTTGATCAGAAAGTTGACGACAGCGACGAACATCGGGTGCAGTCCTTTTCTCCTCCGTTCCATTCAAGGTTTAAATAAATTCCCAAGAATCGCTCCAAATTACTTTCCTTAGCGTAGTACTACGAACAGTAAGGCGTGCGGCAGTAAAATAAAAGGAATAAAGGATTTGGCCACAATTTCAAGTTAGCGTACGAAGTTTATAAAGGCCGGGCCTTGCGACCCATTTTCGGGCCGCTGATGGAACGAGTCCTGGCATTTTGATTCCACTTTGTAACGTAAGGGCCCATAAAGTCGCGAGGATAGAAAACTGCTGCTTGTTTACTCCTTCGAGCTGTGTCGACCCACTTTCGCAGTTTGGATTTACTACCCGAATTAATTTCGCCGAAGCGGAATTGAACCGAATGGCTTCATCGCCATTTTTAAAATTAGATTTGTGACGTTTAGGACCGGCTCGTAAAGCTCGGATTTATTCTAACGACACATAAAGATAAAATTTGATTTAATATGTAAATACGGGGATGCGAAATTTTTGAAATTATTTCGATGCCTCCAGTCACAAAATATATAAATATAAAAATTTAACGAGCTCCTCCAGAGGTAGCTTTTACTACCCTTTAAAAGTCAAGTTATTTTTCAACGCTCAATTTAACACTTCTACTGAACATTATTACAATTCCTTTATACTACTTTGAAATGCCATTCATTATCTTTGTATACCATTTAATTACAGTTAAAGTCTAGAGATGTATTTGAAACTTTCAGTTTGCACAAAATCAACAGCTAATTCTATCAATCAAACTTTTAAAATTCAAATTCAACTGTTTCGATTATTCAGTATCGTACGTACGTGTTACAAATTAATAATTCATGTAGCTTCGGAAGATAATAAGCTGCTTTATTGAAATGTGGGAACTGCAATATTCGCAGAATGGAATTTATAAAGTTTCTGACAGCAACATGACATACTTCCCAACTTTCATATATACAAAAAGTTGTATGGTTTCCTCTAACTTTTATGAACTAAAGCAATTACCTTTTATAAAACTAAACACATTAGCTTGTAGTTTCTTAAGTAAATGTTACAAAGCAGATATTAACGATACCACTTGAAACTAACCCATAGTTAGGGAAATATTTAGCTTTTATGCAATTATCTTCTTCAGTTTCGAAAAATACATTCAATACTCACAATTATTTGTTTGCTTGTTAACCTCATTTACATGTAGGTGTCGTGGATAATTTACACATACAAAATCAAATGAACAAGTTACTGTCCATTAAATAAATATATTCATATTTTTGCAATATTCGATATAATCACATAAACTCGCTCTAAAAAATGTAAATGACTTACCAGTCATTGCAGACAATGATCTTGAGATGAATAAGGTTAAACTTACCTGAAAAAGAAATTTACATTAGTACAATTTACAAAAATAATATCAGTTACAAAACAGTTGTATAACATTCATTCTACATGTTATAAAAGCGTATGTTCTTCGTTATCAAGAAGTGTAGTCAAATCACTACAAATTAGGAAAGTGAACACTTAAATAAACAGATTTAAAAGAATTAATTCTAAAATGTAAATATAACATTTGCAATCACAGCTTGTCATAGCAAGATTAAAAACGAAAATGAGCTTTTGTTTAGAACTCCTGAATGTAATATTACCCTTTAGTCCACCACATAGGTAACATAATTCTAACTACATATAATGATTTTGAGCATTTTCCAAAACATCGTAAACCAACAACTTACAGGAGAAAATATTTTTAACGTCTTTAATCACGAAAGCGCACAGCAAAAAAGTTGTGTACAAAATAGGTAGAAATATATCAATGTTCCTAGTAAGACTGAAACATATCACAAATTCGACTGAAACAGTCAAACGAAACACACATTAATACGAATTACATGAATTCGCAAAGAGAAAAAATATTGGAATCGGAAATATTTGAACAAACGTTCCATAAGGATCTGATTTCTAGTCAGATGCCCTAACCGCTCGGCCAGGAATGCTACGTAACATACAGGATTATCGTTGTATTGCGAATGGGAGTCACGACATGACAAAGTAAGCCCCATCCCGGACGAAGTAAGCCCGATAGGTGACGATAAACACGTGACAAGCACAGGCAGGCAGTCAGGCACGCAGGTACAACATACGTTTATATATAAGGATATAGAAGGAGTACACATATAAATAAAAAATTAGACCAATACTAGACATCTTTTGTTTATTCTAAATTGATTACTCAATATGAACGTATAGTACACATACAATAATATACTAATTTTATTCTTACTTAAAATGGCTACATTAGTACATATTACATCTGCATTTGCTGCAACATTTGAATATAGGTTGTTTATTTTATACATGAAAATATGTATATGTCATAATTAATACCCGAATTTACTTGTCACAACTAGTTTTAATTACGCAAAACTAAAATTACCTGTATTTTATAATATAAACTTAACATAATCTAATCGAATCTAATCTAACCTCACCTAATCTAAACTAACCAGCTTTTGCTAGTTAGTATTTGTTTTTATTGACAATATGCAGTCAATTCTAGTTTTTTAAGACTAGTATTGACGAAACTGCTTTGTTGGAACTAGTTGTGACTAGTAAATTCGGGTTTAACTGTCACATATACAGATTAGTGGTGGATAATGTATACATATGCAATCAAATGAGCTAGAATTCGGTTTATGGCCTTTGTATGCTTTAGACAGAAATAGACTAATGCCATGAACACTATTCTATAACTTCTAACAATTTCTTATTAACACCTTTTATGACTCCACTTTAGCATGAATTGAAAATGTATCAGATCCTCTTAAATAAAATTTCTGTGGCGAGTTGCTACGTGCCAAAAGCGTAATTAACTTGAGAATTATTTCGTGTATAATACAGCCTGCTACAACTAATAATACAGGGTAATTTCGATGGCGAGAGAGCCTGGACGACCAACGCTGAACATCTTGGCTGCGCAACCTAAGACAGTGGACTTATTCCGAACAGCAATTAATAAAATTAAATGGACCAGAATGATCGCCAACGTCTATTGAGGATAGGCACAAGAAACAGTTTCGAAAACGGTAGTTGTGTAAACGCAGTATTAGCATTTGGGATGCAATCTGTTTTACCGGCTGTCGAAATAGCTGTTAGGTTAGATAACAAGGATTTTGTTTTTCCGTTGTTTGACTCAAGCATGTAGCGTCCTTTTTGCGGCAAGATTCTGTGTATTTTTGCTCGAAGTTTATCTCGTATCTTCATATTTTGTGAATTATTATGTGAGAAAGCTTTGCTGGTATGCAGGTTAGGGAATTTACATTTTTGGGACTTTCGTCCACGTATTAGGACGAGCTTCAGAACACAAAATTTCCTTGTCGTATTGGCTGATTCGCCTGTAATTATACAGGGTGAGTGTAATTTCTCCTATTCAAATAGTAATAACGTAATTTCAATAAGCTGACTTCTGTCTGCGATTTTAGCGTCACCTATGAGACGGCATACTTCAATTCATAGTACAAGATTACCAACGACTCCAGTTGCTTGCTATAGCATTCTACTACATGCGTCACCCGAAGCTTCAGGGGTTTCGTCAATCAAAACAGCACTACGAGAGCCTAGTTTGCGTTTGGAGCATCATCTCCGGAGGTCTTCTTGAATGACGTTGCTTGGCGTTGGCTGCCTGCAGCCACCGTTATAAGCTGTTTAGGGTTCCTCGGTTTACTGCTTGAAACCGCTTCTTCGAGCCCGTTTGGGGCGATGGATCATCACCTCAGGCACAAACGTAACCTTCTCAGATAAGTAGTGCAATCTTATAAATGGTGTTGAATGATTTTCTTACCACAAAATCGATAAAATATGTCAGGTCATTTTGTATTTTAATTAGCCACCTAGGCTTTAGGGCAGCGTGCCCGTATGTTAAACCCTTTTAGTTACTTATTTGGCTTCATCGCCTAATTCCATAATAATGATTTTGCACATATTTGGCCTCAAGCGCAGTATTTCTCGTCATCTGGGGCACCCCTTTGTTGGTACTTTGACAGCCGGGTGTTAACGCTCGCAAGATTTCCGAACCTTCTAGAAATTACGCTGTTGGTGCGACTGCGAGGCCTCGCGCTCTCTTTGTCACCGGAACGTATTTGTTTTATTGGGAGCATCGCCATTGGCTGTCGAGAGTCACGTGGTAACGCCGTTTTGGCTCCCGCCACTTCGGGCGTCGTAACGCTTCTTGCTCGGCAGTTCAACTCAGGCCATTGATCAAGGAGGTCGGCAGGAAGCTCTTGTGTGTGACGCAAGTGCCGTTTTGTGAGCGCGTTTTCCTTGGCGTTGTTGTTGGGGGCTACGTCCGGCCATGTCGTGAAAAGAAGTGGTTCTTTCATTCCTACAAGTTGTTGGGGACTCGCTGCAGGACGTGAATAATGCCCATACGTTTCTGTTACACCAATCCCACGTGAGTGACTACATTGAAATAATACGTCATTATTCGGCCCAAGGAGATGTGCTTGCAAATGCAGGCGCTGCTGACTGTCACCCGCACTGCTCAGGAGAAGACCAGAATAAATACCAGGTACCATTTAAAAAGATTATGTAACTTAGTGACCCCTTTTATTACGCGAATGTGCCGTGTAAGCGATCGACGTTGGTCGCATTCATTCAGTAGTACATCCTTAGTTTGAAACTGTGCAAACATTGACTTTCGCTGCGTTGCTAATTTTAGGCGTTTCGAACGCTTTCTTAATATTCTATTTGGATATTGTTTTTGTGTGTAACATTTGTACGCTTTAGTTATAGTGCGATTACCTCCAGCTGGGGTCTACGTTAAGCCCTAGGTTTAGTATGGTGACCCATTCGTTGCCTGATCCTGTATAACGTCATTCAATAGACGATTGTGCAAGCGCGGGGCTTATTACTGTGTACAACCCCTGCATGCTTTACTTTTTCAGAATAAACAGCTAGTGTCACGATTAGATGTACGACGACCTCTGAGTAGTGGAGTGTGCAGGTAAGTGGAGCAGCCGCCCCCGCAGTGGAGGCACAAACCCGAACTAACGATTCAAACCTCAAATTATCGATTTTGTCATCCGAGTTCGATACTTCTCGAGTACCCTTATCAAGTAGTAACTAGCGTACTTATTGCCTCGTCTAACCACCCAAGCCCGGTTACCCGAGCCCATTTAAAGTCAGGTTTGGTGGCGCCCTTATAATTTTGACGTACCCTATATATATGCCTCAACATGCTTGCCCAGAACGTATCGTGTGACTCACGCCCGACTCCCTGAGCGTTCCAGCCGTGGCCTTTAGTCTGTTTTTGGCAAATCTCAGGGCAAGTGTGCCAGTTTTCCAGGACTGATTCCGTGGTGCGATGCTCACCTTGGGTGGGTGTCGTAAAGTTGTTTTAATACCGTAACAAATAAACTGTAACTTTATCTAATATAGAACGGCACCCTCTATTGGTTCTATATAATTATATTTGTGTAGATTTAGCGTACTAATTACTGCTATGATAACCTTAAATAGGGGTGCTCCTTTTTAATAGGGATATCATAATAACAATTTATAATCTTTCTGTACTGGTTCCTACATGCAATTTTGTTTGATAAATCTAATGCACATGCTTATATATTTCAGTATCTAAATTCGTTACTGCTACCTTCTGTATTTCAGATGTTGTGTAATTGAATGCTGAGATCTGCTTTGAGTTTATAAGTTCTTGACCTATTTGAGTACATTTGTTCTAATTGAAAAACTTGTTGGCGCTCATGTTATTCGAAAATTTCATCATTTAATGAACAGTACGCCGTCTTCTCTGCAGCTAGCTGGCTGGCTTAAATATAATTACGGACACTAAATAGTGAACTACTTGGGGTACTAACACGGTAAAGATATTTCAGCTGCGTATTCTTAATTTTTATAAAAATGTTTTTCCGGAAATACTAATATATATTTTTGCGGACATTCGCTACGGATTTCTTGGAGTACTCTAAACCTACGTTTCATTACTTGTAGTAATTTAATACTAAACAGGAAAATCATCATACAACACAGATAATGTTACAAATTTGTTAATTTACGTTTACGAATAATCGACATATTTACAAAAACAAATTTCAAAAGCATGCGATGATCACTGCTGTGCAGTATCCAGTATTTATTAACCTTTATCACTGTCTTTGAGAATCATCCAGAGATAAATTACTGTTTGCAATTGTTGTACATATCAGATTTTTAAAATTTTTAGTTTTACAAATGAGGTAAATAGATATTTCTAGACTTTTTTACCAATCTATAGCACGTCTAGTGTCTACACCATACAACTAAACATAAAATTCCAATCGTCAAGTATACAGTGTGTCTGGCGAGATACGGAACATAGGGAAACGCGAATGGTAAATTTCGCTAACTAACAGCGTCGCCAGTCTGTGCTATGTAGCGATGCTTTGTCATATGTGCCTGGCATTCACATCGTCCTGTTCAATTATTTATCGACATAGATAACTCAATTTTGAACATATTAGCAAACTGTAATTATTTTAGGCAAGAGTGATATTTTAAGATTTCCTATCTATCTAGCCGTAATAATCACTACCGTCCTGGAAAATAGAGTTCCAGCATTGAAGTTCACCTGTCACAACAGTATTTTGTTCAAAAAATGATTTTGTATTAACACAGTTACCGTACCTACCTCTTACACAGTTGAAATACACATTTTTCACTATGATTTAATAAATCCATTATTAAAAACTTAATATTCCAGTAATTTTTCTATCAGCGAAAACCATTATTATCAGAAATAACTCTCAACGATACAATTTCTATTGTTAAGAACCTCGTCTATTTACTTGCACTTCAGTAATTGTTCATTAAAAATAGACTACTTGTTACGTTTCATTTGTGCCGCCTTTCAATTTCGCATTCTGTAGTATTCAGTCCCCTTTGTTGCGCATCTGTTCGCACGATTGTCTGTGAGCCCGCCGTTTTGTATTTCGCGCGCTTGCGTCACGCCTACTTCGGTGACCTTGTTTGGAAACTTTCTTGGACTCGCGTTTTGTTCGGAGCGTCTTTTCTGCTCTCGCCCGGCAAGTCGACATCATGGTGGTTTAGCGTTTAAAGAACTTCGGTCGAATTTGTGAGGCTGTTGTTGGTTTTTGATTGTGAAATGTAAGCCTACACTTTCGAGTTGTTTTGATGTCCCCGAGTTCATTACGAGGAAGATTTGATTCCTACGCCGGTCCGGAGCCGTTTGATTCCTGCCGCATGTATTTGTTCCGAACGCTTATGGAAATTGTGGCGTCGTTCGGCCTTGGGTTCCCTTCTGGGACCGCGCAGTGCGTTTCCCCCGACACCAAGCATCGTAGGAGCACCTGCTGTAATTTTGCCTGCTTGGCAATTCTTTGTAATGTGTACAATTCGTGCACTTATGTTATTGCTGTTATGTGTATAAATTTGTAAGTATTACAATTTTTGTCAAAGGTGCCGTATTTGCATATTGCTAATCGTAGTAATCTACAATTCTTATTTTGAAACGATATTGTGATACATATTTGGACTATGAATTTATGTTGACATTATACTGTGATATTTGCAATATGGCTTTATTTGTTACTGCGACCTGTACTTGAGTTGAGCTTCTCTTTCAGATTGATAGTGCTACTTGAGTTTACGTATTTTCGCTCGAATGCCTGGATACACTTGCCGTTATTTGATAACAATATCCGTTGGCGCCCGTTTTGAGTATTTTAAAGAGCTGTACACGCCGTCTCCGAAACTGTCGGCCGGCAATTATATCCAAGTAGTCACGTTAGGTTTTGATTTTGAGAGAATAGCCAACGGACCCCTTCTTTCTATGATAACATACTGGACAAAATTGCTGCTACGACAATTCAACTTCAATGCGGAAACTTTTTTCTTCAAGGTGGTAACGATTATTACAGCAAAATAAATAAGGGAACTCATAATATCACACTTTCTTGAAATATTTGCAGTTCGCACATTTTTGTTATAAGTAATATAAAACTGCTCGATAAGCGAACAGAAATTTTGAATTATAATATAGACAAAATTGGGTTATCTAGGTTGATAAATAACTTAAGCAAGTCGATGAAAATAAACGCATTTTACGCGCAATAAGAGCCAGGAGTGACAAAGCATCGCTGCACATCGCAAACTGTGCAAAGGCCACGTTGATGATTAACAACATTTGCCATTGGCGTTTCCCTATGTTCGATATGCCATCAGACACACTGTATACCAATATAGCTCAACTTTTTGGAGGTAAAAACTATTGTTACTTACAGGCTATTTTTTAAACGAAATAGTAATTGAACATTTACGTCTATAAATTGGTATGAAAAAAAATACGAAGAAGTTACTACTTAATCGCTATTTATGACAAAAGTTCGTGTTACAGGCCAAATTCTACGCACTTGACACCGATACAGCAGCACGAAGGATAGCTATTTCGGGTAGCCTTGAAATAAATTCCAAACATGAACGAAAAACGGAAACGACTGCTACCTTGGGTAATATACGAATTCGCGGAGTGACTGGCTGCACATAATATAGCGGATGAACCCCTTAGTTTGCAAGAAAAACCGCTATATTTCAGAGGAGGCGCCGGCCCCGAATAATTATGCATCTGCGTCTAACCCTTTCCCTTCATATCTCTAAATCACAATTCTAAAATTAACTAAGCAAACAAAATTCTGCAAAGCCGTGAACGCAGTAGTTGAGGAATTTACAATTTATCTCGCTTCGTCCCCGTGCAATATTAAGCACATATCTTGCAACCCTTCCTGCTACCCCTTTTCAAATCCGGGCGCGGCGACTCGCAGCACCACGGAATTCGCGCATAAAAACATAATAACATAAATTTCGCCCTAAAAATCTCGCCTAACCTCCTATCTGCCTGCTTCCATGCCCATGGCAATTCGTTCGGAAAACCTGGACTACGCTCCAACCAGTTAACCAAGCTACTTTTCCGGACTTCGGTTAAACCCTTTCCATACGGTTTACTCAAATTTGTCAGGATCAAGGTTCCGATCGCCACATTAGCAGCTGGACCGACGACGAATTTAATGGCCAAGAAGAGACAGCCGGATATAAAAGGTTCGCGGGGTAAAACTCATGGCCCAAGCACTCTACAAGGGAAAATCAATAAATACTCTCGTTAAATAACTTCGTTATATGTATCGAATATTACACTGAAATTGTAGGGTTTAGTGTCACAACACATCAAATGCGAGGTGAAGATTAGTTCCTGCTGTTATAGGCAAAATACAACCTTCCGTATACATTTTTTAACTATTAAGTCTGGTGTTCCACAGGGTCTGTTGCGGGACTATTACTATACACCATATATCTTGCACACAAGTGCTCTCTCATTACAGTGATCCTATTACCATCAATACGCAGATGACATGCAAGCTTATTCCTCATGTCAACCTATGAGTGCTCTCACAGCTTCCATTACTATTAATGATGAGTTGAATAGTGTATCTAATCTCATTCGTTACATTATCTCAATATACACCCCTTTAAATCTACTGTTGTTCTATTTGGGAATGTAAACGTTACAAACACTTGGAAGTTGCATGTGAAATGATATTAGATTACATAAATATCTCAATGGTTAGTAGAAAATCGTATCTTAAACTTATCATAATAAGCGTTGTTTGAAAAAATACCCGAACAATTGTGTTATTCAACCACACTATTAAAATGCATACGTGATGCATGCATTTTTGGCAAAGTCAAAGTAGCTGTTTCAGGACAATGAAATTAGAAAGAACTAGCAACCCAGTGAGACAAATGTCTCATTTAAAAAAACAAAACAGACCGTTTTTCAAATAGAACGCGTATTAAATAAAAACTGTACCCAGACCTGGAAGGTGTCAAAGTGGTACGCCGCATCGGAACATTCTGGAAGCTGTCAAAGTGGTTGCCTAACCGATCGAGGTTTTAAGGCGCAGAGGGTCGCAGCTCCGTTTGGCTGCTGAAACAGCGTACTGACACTTCCGGTTTTCGAGAAATCACGTGATTTCTCGAAAACCGGAAGTGTCACGTGACTGAAATTCGGTTCCTGACCTGACATGACCATTCCAAACATATAACTTTAATAACTTTTTTCTCTATCTCTTACGGTTTGGTTGCTGAAACAGCGTCCCGGACAGACAAAACAGCGTCCCGGACAGACAAGTTTATTAGATAAAGGATAAATAAGTTATTAATATTAACTAGAAAGAACTAAGCCATCATAACATGGGGGAGAAAGAGAACATTCTCGAGTGTTTCAACTTCTAGCTGTTTTGACTAACTTCAGTATGCCTCCTTCCATCACCTTTAGCCTTTTTTCTTCTATCGTTTTTCTAGGTTGGTCTATTTTCCAGTCTCACCTCTGCACCGCCCATTCTAGACAAATTCTGCAATTATTTGCAGTTCTGCATTTATTTATTATTTAGATCCGTTCATGTATTAAAATGATTAGATAATCGTTCTATAATTGCACAGCATCCCGTATCAGGTAGCAGTAAAATGTGTGGCGTTGTCGTTAGATGGCGCTGAACCAAGTAAGCGTGATCGAAGCCGAAATTAGCCCGATCGGAGACCCTCACTTTTATATACAGGGTATATCAGAAATACGTGCGTTATTTTCAACCCGTGGAAGAACTCACCACGATGAATAACTTTTCTCTATAGCATTTTGCAAAAATTTATATTTTGGGCAAACGAATCGTTCGGTATCTAACTTAATTGGTCACCGATTGTTTTTGCGAGGCAACGTTCCGTTTCCGTTTGCCAACTGAAGAATCTTTGTAGCGTTCAAGTGTCCCAAATTAATACAGAAAGTTTGCACTTGTGCACTTGTTTAAATACATAAGGAAATTTTCACATATAATCTCATAAGAGCATTAATTCTTTCCGGAAATTTTTTTGAGTGCGTTCCAACAACGTCGTATTAATTTGACCGAGCGGGACGCGAGGGCAAATTAGGACGTTGTTGAATGCATGAAAAATAATTTCCGGATATGAATTAATGCTCGAATGCAGATTCGGTAAGAAAATCGTAACGACACAAACCCTAAAAAGAGGTAATGTCTACCTACAAAAAATTTCCAAGAAATTTTGTTGTTGTCTTGGTTACGGCTCGTGAACTTATTTTTCTATTGGTCATTAATGAGTGTCGTACGATTTTCAAGTTAATTTTACACTTGCTTGTAAATGCACACACTACTCTCCATTTAGGAATAAAACAATATTATTGTTACGGTTATCGTTATAAGAAGGATGGATTACAGATATATGGAGCAGCTATGGCTTCACATTTACATATTCTTATGCAGTGCATGAAAAATATACCAAATATAACAATATCATCTTTGGATTCCTCTACTAAACAGCATGTACTCAGAAGCTCATTGATGTTCCCTCGTATGTGCTATGGATTTTAAGAAAATAATCTTAATGGTGATATTAGTTACTATTTATTACCTAACTCTAAAGTTTTTAGATTTATAGCCAGTCTTATAAAGACCACTAATGTGAGGTTAACTTTAATTCGTTGTTAAAATACACAAAAGTACATCAAAATGTATTTACTAATGACTAAAATGTCATGAGAACTAACGTTTTACTGCTCTTTTGTTTATTTTAACAACGAACTAAAGTTAATCTCAGCTTAGTGGTCTTTATAATACCTGCCGTAAATATAACAATATCATGTTTGGACTCCTCTACTAAACAACATGACTGTCAGAAGCTTATTGATGTTCCCTCGTATGTGCTACGGATTTAAAGGAAATAATCTTAACGATTATATTAGTTGCTAATTATTAACTCTAATACGTTTTTTAGATTTAATCTTTAATTTGCCATACTTGGCATTCGAATGCCAAAAAATAATTTTCATTAAAACAAAAGCTTTTGCTGGATAATAATTAGAGATGGGATTAACGTGCACTTGAAATTGAGTTATTAATTATTTGTTAAACCTCAACATGTCACAGTACAGTGTACTTGATGACTTTATGTTGAAACTCCTCGAGTTTCCAAACGATAGGTAGTATTTATTATACCACATACAATTGGCGAATATGAGTCATAAAAATTTTCAGCTAAGTAAATAGTTAAATTATCAACATAAACTCATATAGTTATTAAACTGCTTATTATGTATTGTCTGAATCAATTATAATATAAATTAACACCGTCAACGTTGAGGAAAAAACGGAGAACAATTATAAGATGCACTAAAATAAAAGTTCGGGGTTCTTACTACATAGAGGGTGTCCCATAATTTCAATCACTTTTGTTTTGTTTGTGTGTTATGACCAATGCTTAGGCATACCAAGTACCAGGTACAACCGCGACTATCCAAAAGTGAACGATATTGATATTTTGTTAATTTTTCTTAAGTTAAAATAATTTTACTTTCACTTTAATAATATAGCTATTAATTACTTCTCAATCTCATTTTTATTAAAAATTATTTATTAGAACTTTTTATTATTAAAATAGTAACTCTTAACGAAAAATACGGAAATTTTCGCAATGTATCGTTCACTTTTGGATGGCCACGATTGTACCTTAGCCACCGACCGCTTTGGTTATATGGTCAAAGTCCGGCGTGACATACTCGACTTTTATTCATTTTCCGAGTTTCATTTAACGCCAAAAGGATTGCTGTCTTCACAAAAATTCTGTAGTTTCATAAAACCTTTAATATAACTATCGGTTAGCCGGGTTGCGGCAGAAATTGTAAATTTAGAAAAAAATCGGCAAGTCGTGGCAAAGTAATTAGAAAAAAAGAATAAGAAAGATAAAAACAGGGAAAATTCGTTTCCGTTGAAAATGAGATTAACTTTTTTCGATATTCACATAGTATTAGAAGAGCCAAATATACCTTCGTAAAATAAAACATGAGAAATTCATTTTTATTTTCCAATTTTCTTTCCAACGCAAAAATTACATATCGGATCAAGTTTTTAAATATTTATAACATATATAACATTTGATTGATGCGAGGAGAACACTAAAATATAGATTATTTAATTTTAAATGTTTTTTTATTTAAACGTAAGTTATATGAAAGCCGAATTTCTTTTTCAATAATGCGTACAGAAAAACTGCTAATATCGCAAAGAGGTTTAGAAGTTGGGAAGCTACCCTAAAAACTAACTGAATAACTATAGTAATAGTAGTAGTATTTTTGGGGAGACTGATGTCAAGCAAGTAGGCCTTCATTAGGCCCTTTTTGCCAACCCCGTGGACAAGGTCTAGGCATGCAGAGTACCAGGTACCTTAGCCTTACTTAGAATTTTGCCGAGACTAAGGAGTTCCAACCCTAGCAAGGGATCTTTTACATGCTACACATCGTAGTAACATGGCCCACGGCTTTACATCACTTCCGAATGATGGCATTCTGTAGAGGCTTTCATCCGCATTTTTTATTTTTAAAAACCTCTCGACCCTTAGATCAATAGCCAGAATGCTTACCAGTGAGCTCTGGAGCCCGGTAATAACTATAGTATGATCAAAAAGTAATTTAATCTAGTATTGTCATGGAATAGTTCCTAATTTATGAATGCAACTACGTTTACACTAAAATGTCAAACTTGACATTTGATTTTTAAGTAACTTATACTTGCATTCATAAATTAGGAACTATTCCATAGCCATACTAGCTAAAAATAATTTTTGATCATACTATACTTAAAATTGCACAAATATGAAACTATGAACTGTAACAGGTACTAAACTTCGAATTCATTAAAAAATACATATTTGCTAACCTTATTACCAACATGAAACAATATACTTTTGACAATGAAGTTGATCACTTTACACTTCACATGTAAATAAATACACTACTATAATTAGTACTATATAAAGGTGAATGTTTGATTTCGCCACTATTATGAACTGCTGTTTGTGTACTTTTACGAATGTTTATAATTATTACCTATTTAGACTTATTGTAGTATTTATATTTGTACTGTATTTATTTCGATATTTAATCGCTACAATTTTAAGTTTGGTCTGTTGTATTCCAAAAGTTGTATTTTTTTCTGCAAATCATCCACGCTAAAGTTTTTATCTCTCAAAACTTGCAGTTTCGCAAGACAGAGTCCTGTATCCTAAAATCAGAAACAAGTTCAGCCCCTCAACTCCATTATTAAAGTTCAACCCCGTATAACCTCACTAGAACAGAAAGGTCAGCACGTTTGTCGGTTGTACGGATTCGGACATGACGGCGCCAAAAACAAACATTCCATTATATGATTGAAGATAACCCTCAAATTCGTCTGCTTGTCCATTCACTTTTACTACTACTTCGGCTACGCCGTACAAAAAAAGCAAGCAATTTTACACTCCTCCAGTCCTTCCGCTCTGTAACCTATTTTCCAAGTTAATAACCTGTTTTGGGCACAAAGGGAATTCCGTAATTCCTAACGAAGTAATATAATGGCACGTGTCAGTCAACTGGTCCACTGGACGATGCCCCTCGATGCATCTTTTAATTACTGAAGGGGGAGACCACGGCCGCCCCTTTACAACCAAATACACGCATATCTACTCTCTAATACACTGCTGTGGTTCATACTAATTGCTATTAATCCATGGTTTATGAATATTTACTGCAAACTCCAATTGTTTCCGGGCGTTTTCGGCATTGTTCTAGAATGCACCCTTTACGTCCAACGACGATTTTTTCCATTACCCAAACAGTATTACAGAAGTCTGGTTGCTATAACACTAAATCTCTAGCTTTTAACTTTACGAGTGGATCTTTTTTATTAGCCGTTTAGAGAAATTACTGGACTTATTTTTTATAACCATGTACAAGTTGGGGGAAGTTTATATTTTTTGGCTTTTATATGGCTTTGAAGTCGAGTATTATTTACTGAAATTTTCTGTTATATTTCTATATAATCGGTTGAATTTTATGAGCCTCAGCCTATATGTCGATTATTATAACAATTGTGAAAAATGCAGTAATAAATAAAAAACAATTGATCAGCACTAGTTCTCGGTGTAAAAACGAGGATTAAAAATTTTAATCACGCATAATCAGCATTATTTGATATTCTAGAACGTCACATCCATCCATAATTAAGTATAACCCCTTTGTTTATGCAAATTGTATTTTTACTCCAAAGAGAAGGCAATGAAACCAATGAAAATCAATTTTCTCCAACAAAGATGTTTCCAAGGCCAAGATCTGGCGACCTTGACGTAGACTGCGTTATGCGAAGGAGCTCCATACCGATGAAACAACATATTACCGGGTGTTTCTGAGAGTATATATTTGCATAATTTTTACATTTTACGAGAAGAAAATTGGAATGCCTTTTCATATTAAGCAATCTTTGTCAAAAAATAAGGGCGTACTAAGCTATACCTGATGAATATCCTAACATATTAGTTTTTTCATTGTTGGAATCTGACGTTTCTACTATATACCAGTGACTTATGTTGCTTATTGCCTTTATTTAGTAAGAAATCTACAAAATGTCCTTTATTGTTGTAATGGAATTTTAGAGCAGTTTCAGAATAACCCTATATATAAACGTATGTTTGTCTGCGTATCTGCGTCTGTCACCTTTTCATCGACACTGATCGGATATAGTTCGTCCATGATCGGCCGTGTCACTGCGTCATTTATAACGCAGACATAAGCAAGTACGACAGGTGTGCATTCATGGGCGAGCAGTTAAAGCGTGTGACTAGCACTCGGATTCCGCCTAGGAGCGCCAGTACGGCTGCGACGGTTTTTTTGCAAATTGATGTAATTCGCATTACTACGTGCTTCCTTTTACTGTTTTCAGTATTACTATAAACAATTTTGAACACTCTTAACTATATTATTTTTATATGCACATCGTCTTTTACGTTAAGATAAATTACTGAAAATACAATGCATAACAATATTTTTCAGAAGAAAAGCTAGGAGATTTGCTTCTTGAATAAAATTATTGTAAATACATGTTGCTAAATGAGCTTTGAAACTTTTCCAACAAAGTGTTGCGCCAATAAAATCCGTCATTTCCCTGTTGCACATCTGTCTGTACCAAAACAGGAGTGGGATTAGCACACGAATAAATTGTGGCTGAGCTTTTTGTTTGACACCTAAATTAAGTTATAGCCGGTTCGCCCGCGCTCATATGGGCCGCGGCATGCGGAGTAATTAAACGTGTTTTGTGCGCTGCGCTAGTTGTTTTATTTGGCAAATGTGTCTTTAATATGCGGTCGGCGCGCGAAATTTAATTAAACAATTTATTGCGCGCGATTTGAACACATTTCGGCGCGTTTTCCGCTTCCGCTCGGACACAACCTGTGCACATGACAATTGCGCCCTAAAGCTGTCTTGGGGAGCATTTTAATTTGCGTGAAAGATGTGCGATATTAACGGAACGGTTACGTTGCTGTTCTCGAATGGCCATAACCATTTGCGAGATAAATTGAAGATTTCTACTTTGTGTCGGACTTGGATAATAGATGGCGCTTTCCTATTAGGTTTATTGCAAAAAGCGGGCGATCTTATGAAAGTCCAGATTTAAAATGGAAATAT
>CALNHX010010917.1:0-36247 GCA_940337035.1 Agriotes lineatus | reverse complement strand
AAGCCAATAACAATGAACTATATTGACAATTTTCACTAGTGAAAATAATCGACAATTTTCACTAGTGGTATAGTGAATATTTTAAACAAATGTGATTTTTATTAGAAAAAGTCAATATTTGTGTTCTGTTACTATAGAAATTGCGTAGTTTGTTGCTAGATTTACTGAAAACTAATTTGAAAAAGTAGTTTGGTTTATTAAATAGTTCCTCGAATACCATTCTTAGTCAAAGTTAAGTAGATTATTTTTGCGGTGGTATCACTACTCATGTCCATTGCGCTTGGGATTAGGATGAGTGCTAGCGCACTCGTCGTAATCGTACCAAAGCGTAATGGACATTCGTGACACCACCGCAAAAATAGTCGACATAACTTTTACTACTCATGGTATTATAAGTGAATATTCCTCGGCCCAAATAGAAAATTTATGGAGGCAGAAAATTGCTCGACCAGTACGCTACTAAATTTGTTCATTTCACCACGTAGTAGACAACTCATAAAGAGTTTGAAGCCAGCACTGCCTATCGCCTCTTAGATCGAGTTTGTTGAGAGGAGAGACAGCCGTGTTTGTTGAAGTTTTAATTCCATAATCCGCCGTTGTGTCCTGTAGCTTGGGCAAAATGATCCCCGACGTACCACATGGAACGATGCAAGTTTTGGTTCAGGTGATATACTGCTAAAATCGTTCTCGCATAATCAAAGGCGACGCGGTTGCTGTTTTCTACAATATCTAAATTGATTTAGCGCCATATCATCTACTTTGTTTCGTAGCGTATGCTTGAGTATGATTTAATTCAATATTTACTTGCGTACTATGTATTTTAAAATTTTATTTAATTAACGGTTTTCAAGTTGTCACACGAGCTAAGTTACTTTATTGAGCCCTTGATCTACTGGCCATGATTACACGGATTTGTATAATACTCTTTTTACCCGGTATTGTTCGCGTTGCATGGAGTAGTAAATGAGTCTGCTCGTTTATTTGTTCGATCGTGTCCTGCAAGACAACGTTCGGGTATACTGCTTTTTCTCTTGGTGGGAATACCAAAATTAAATTGATTCAATTTTCTTAAGATTCAAGTTTTAAATTATTTTGATTAACGTCGAATAGAACTCATTTATTATTCCAATACTAAACTGAAATACGTTACATTATTTAGATTTAAATAGATCGTGTGTTCTAACCTAAATTCTTCTTAACCTTAAATGGAGTGTTGCAAAGTTATGATTTTTAAAGTATTTTGTCTCAATAATAACGGTTTTCGATATGTACAGTCGTGTGCAAATAAATCTGGGACAGTGTTTTTTTCACATGCAGATTCAGTTAAGAATTTGAAGAATATTTCCATGGAATTCCTCTTATCAGAGAGAGTTACGGGTTTCAGTACATGTTAAAGTTTAATGTAACTCTTTCTGATAGCAGGAAATCCATGGAGATATTCTTCAATTCTTAACTGAATCTGCATGTGAAAAAAACAGTGTCCCAGATTTATTTGCACACGACTGTACTTCATCATTTGTTGATATTTCGTAAAAATGGAAGTGATGTTTAAGCTAGGATTATCTTATCTCAAACTGGCGTTAGATACTAACATATTTTATACGGAATATACAAAATTACTTTTTAAATCGACATTTTCTAATCCATTTCTTCAAATGGAGCAGCCTGTATTTTATGATAAAGTATTTATTTTCTTTTATTTTGAGGTGAATAAGATGACGTTTATATTCAACAATTATTAAAAATCGCTATTAAAGAAAAATCGATACACCTTTCATCCTTCACGAAAACAGATTTAGACTTTTTTGGGTATTTTTCCTAAATGTATTTACCGTAAGGACAAGGTACCTCGCCTACAGTTAAAACTAAATAATTTCTATTTGAGTTTTTCTAGAATGACAAAGAAGAGTTATCAGAAATGATTAAAATTTTATTACAGTGTTTAACAAAATGCAACAATATTAATTTGTTAAGGTTTCGCTTATTTACAATATTTGTTCTCAAGTTGTTAGTCCTAAACTTTCAGGAATGAGACATTTCAGTCTAACTATAATTTAAAAACTACTAGATATATAAATCGTATCAAACTATGATATAAAATATAAAATGCAACATACAATATATTATTAGAAAAAGGACACACTCCCAGCATAACAATTGTTCAAAATGTTTACCATTTTGCGCCGGATATAACTATATTCCTCTTATAAGCATCGTCTCACTTTGCTGAGCATATCAGGAGCAATATATTGAAAAGACAGTTGAATTCTTTCCACTATGCCTTCCCGAATTGCGGGCCCAAGATGGTAGACTTCGGACAGTTGAGATCAGCTCCATCTGCAGGAGCCAATTGTCCCAATTTTCTCTGGAGCCTAGCCCCAGGAGCGTGCAACCAATACAGACCCCGTCAGCCCGAAACTTCCGACTTAAGAGCTTGACCTGAAGAAACCAACCAACACTTCTAAACCTGACTGAGGAACCAAAATCCTCTCTGAAAACCCCGTTCGTCAAGCCGAGTTTATCGGTGGCCAAGTTTATTTCGTCCACACCTGCAGCACCTCCCCCCGTCAAGCGGATTTTATCGGTAACTAGCTTTTACCCGCGACTTCGTTCGCGCGAGGTTCGTTATTTGTGTATTAAATAATGACTAATTATTTTCTGTCATCCCATCCCATCCCATCCCATCCTATCCCCGTCCCGTCCCTTTCTCCGTCCCCGTCTCTGTACCGTCCCGTCCCGTCCCGTCTCGTCCCGTCCCGCCTCTCCCCTTCCATCCCATTCCTTCCCTCTCCTTCCCTTTCCGTCCCGTCCCGTCTCGTTCCTTTTCGTCCCGTCCCTTCCTTTTCCGTCCAGTCCCTTCCTGTTCAGTCCCTTCCCGTCCAGTCCCGTACCTTCCCGTCCCGTCCCGTCCTTCCCCTTCCATCCCATTCCTTCCTTTCCTTTCCGTATCATCCCGTTCCTCCCCGCCCCGCCCCGTCTCGACCCTTCCCGTCCCGTCCCGTCCCGCCCCTTTCCCTCCCGTCCAGTCCCGTCCCTTCCCGTCCCGTCCCGCCCCTCCCCTTCCATCCCATCCCCTTTCCTTCCATCCCATCCTTTTTCTTCCCTTTTCGTCCCGTCCGTCCCGCCCCGCCCCGACCCGTCCCGCCCCGCCCCGTCCCGCTTAGCCCCGTCCCGTCCCGTCCCGTTCCGTCCCTTCCCTTCCCGTCCAGTCCCGTCCCGCTCAGTCCCGTCCCGTCCAGTCCGTCCCGTTCCGTCCAGTCTAGTCCCGTCCCGTCCCGTTTCTTCCCTTATGTCATGTTCACCGTCTTGGACTTAAAAATAAATGTAATTTTCGCAATCAACGTCCCAAAAAACCTCAATAACGACACCCATATCGATTTTTAGGCTTACTTACCCTATTTCACCCCCTAAGGGGTTGATTTTCGGAAAATCACGAAATACGTGTTTGATTATTTGTTTTTAGGAGTACTCCTACGAAGTTTCAAGTCGAAATGTCTATTTAATATTATTTCTCCATACAAAATTGGAACCCCCATTTTACCCCTTTAGGGGTTGAATTTCGAAATATCCTTCCTTATTCCTTGCATACATCATAAAGGGAACCTCTGTGCAAAATTTCAGCTTTCTAGGTCCAAGGGTTTGGGCTGGGCGTTGATGAGTGAGTGAGTGAGTCAGTCAGGACTTTTAGAAATATATATAAGATTATCGGTAATAATGTATTAAGGCGTACAATTTTGCCGGTATTTTCTTTACAAAAGTTTGTTGTTTTGGAAATGTCACGAGACAAACTAAGTTGTCTTTGTCAAAATTATTTTGTCAAGGACTTTACCAAAAAAAAAAAAATCTTGAGTAAAAAATTTCCCAAAGGAACATTTTGATATTTTACCACTAAAAAAACACGTGATTGGTTGAATTTTGACAAATCATGGCATTCGATTGGATAATAAGAGGTGTAGGAAATAGTCGGTGACAAAAATTTTTCTAACCCAGCACATTCCCCCTACCTAAAATGTCACTACCGTCTCCGACACCGAGTAAACGCCTGGCAGCACTCCTCCGTAGCACACAAACCAGCTCAATGAGCACGAAGGGTTTCACAACCAGCAACAAAGCCCGAAGTAAGCAGCACATGCTCGAGTACTATGGGACCGTTTCGTCGCAATCACCGTAATTAAGCAAATGTTCGACTTAAGGGGTGAAGGTCTATTTCAAATTTAAATTGTATCCCGTACGCCTCTCGCCGACAGGCTCAAGTTGACGTGGAACGCCAGATCACCTCTGGTTTACACATCCTCACCCGCAAATTAATACCAGAGGTGCAAGTTACTCTAAAGAGCTGCACGTGATTACACCGATGTAAAACAATGTTAGTTGAACTTCAGCTTTAATAAAGCCCAGCACCATCGCACAAGTACTCTAATCTTGGCAACCCCTCCGTTGCCGTGTTAGATTAATCCCGAGCCCGCTAGGCGTTTAGCTTCCAGCCGCATACATTGAATTACAAAACTTGTTTTATTTTACTTTTACACAGTGCATGCATGTTACCATTAAGTTTGTTTTACAAAAATTAAAAGTAATATTAAAAATAATATGCACAATTTATTCAAGATATTCTTAGTTTAATCAATCACAGCAAAATAACGAGTCCTGGCTACTGAGCTACCGAACGAGGCACATGCAAACGAAAAGGTCAATTCAGAGAACCCGTCTTGTCCCAACGTACCGAAGCACCAACCAGCTGCAGCCTCAATTGACATATTACAAAGTTGGGAAGGTGCTGTGTCAATCCTGAGAAGTAGTTTCTCAGAGAGTTTTTAAAAATGTCTTCTGTTACTCACCCTGAAAAATATGACGATCACACTAGACTTTCATTGATAATTCCTGACTTTTACAATCTAGGGATTCTGGGTATCGTAAGAATGATAATTATCTATATTCACAAAAGCACTATTTAATATATCTTTATTTTCTGCAGCTTGATTTTGCAACCACTGGCAAAAAGTAATTCTTGCCTTAAAAAAGATTGTGTCAGTTCTTGGTATAATTGAAAATATTCTGGAATAAATTTACTTAGTTTAATACATTTTGTTACTAAAGATTGTTTTTATTTCTAAATTCCTACTTGATTTTCTTAAGTTTTTTGGTTAATTTTCCACAGTTACTAGGGTTACTGCCAACTGATTTGCTTCGTTTAAAGCCATTTATGTTCTGATTCCATATGTCAAGCTGACAATAACTTCAAATCGTTATTTTAGATTATTTAGAACTCTGGCTTCGGGATTTTTTTGAGCATATCTCCATGACCTAAAAATATTTCATCTACGACCACTACTAAAAGTAGGCCTTTTAGCGCTAGCTTGTTTCGCTAAAAGTGACGTTTTATAGTTTACCGTGGTTAAAGAAATCAGCTGTTTACTTTTAGCCCATGTGCTAAAAGTGAAGTGAGGTTATAAAACTACAATTTCGAACTGGAAGTGAAGTTGTAAAGTTATTCTAGTTGCTTCTTGCGTTACAGGTAAGGTGTTTTTGAAATAATTAAAGCGTTATGTAATGAATACAGTCAGATGTGGAGTATTAATAATTACCTTTCGTAACTGACCTTGGCAGCACTGGCTTCGGAAACATTCGCCCGCGCACATGGCCTACTGTTTATTATGACATAAATTAGAAGTATCGTAGATGCAAACCTTTGTTAAATCGATATTTATGAATCAATAACAGTAAAATTAAGGTCGTAGATAAAATATTGTATGCAACGCGTGCTAAAAGTCGTTTATGCAGGAGACATGTTATGAAACTCAGCCTTCGGCTTCGTTTCATAACTTTCATGTCTCGTGCATAAACTTCGACTTTTAGCACTTGTTGCATAAATAGCTATTTCCTCACATTCATCAATTATATAAATGATACTTGTCTTGTTAAAAATAATTCTGTATTATGTAAAAGGTAGAGTCCTGTTCTGGAAAATATGTAATTTTATTAAATTAAAGATTTGTCACAGCACAATGCAATAACTTATAATAATAAATCTTAAAATATTAACTTATTTACAAAACAATAATAAGAATTCTACAATGTATTGATAATATTCAAAGTCTTGTTCTATCTTGACAATAAAAGAATGTAACAACTGCACAGCGGTGTCGTCTTCGCACTTCTGTCTCAGTCAGTTTATTCTTTACGCGGTTTACTTGAGGCTTGTGGGTTTTTGATGGTTGAATGGTATTTAGGATTATCAAGCACAATGGCGTACTTTTGTTAGAGATTTATGAAAAGCTTTTCTCTCAGCCACTTCAAAAACAGTTGCGAATTCACGGAGTTATGGCAATCCGAGGACTCAAGAGTTTGGATGCATGAGGTAGCGTAGAATAGTAAATTCTATTATAATCAGATAAAGCGACTGTTGCTCCGTTGCTCATGCTATAAACCGCCCACATGCATTTACTTTATTTTCCCTCTATGTAAATCTCTTCTTAAATATTCGAATACCTTTCGGCATTGTTTACGTCGAAGCGTATTCTAATTATTATGGTCAAGTTCTTTTAGTAACGCCAACATAGATAACGATTAATGCGTATGGTAATTAGCATAAATGTGCTATTATGATCTACAACAAAATTATTTAAATTTTATAGTATTTTCACTTCAGATGAAAACATTGAAATTTTTAGTTTTCAGTTTTATTTATAATTCCAGTATTATCAACCATAGTGCAAAGTCGTTTAACATTATTAAGGTTACACATACGACCGTAAATTTAAATTATGTATAGCTTAATAAAGTACAAGACACCACATCAGTAACCACATTAGAAACAAAAAAGGCGCTTTCCATATTTATTTCAACATCTAGAAATGATTGAAACATCAAAATATACATGGAACACTAAGCATAAAAGTAGAGATCGAAACTATAATAACATCCAAGCTAGCACTTCAATGTAATACAAAGTAGTAGATACAAAACAAAAGGAGTTGAAGCAGAAATAAATGAGTTAGCCCACAGAAGTTAAGAACTTGTGCGTGGGCGAATATGTCAACATGTAGCTTTATTTTGTAAAATTTTATTATTTTATTAATAAAATAAAATAAGCAAATAAGTAGGATTAAATTTGTAGCAATCAAGTTATCAGCAGTGAAGTAAATTACATATTCTTTTTGTCTACTAGGTTGTGGGTGCCTAGATTGACTGCAACTGCAGGTAAATAACTATCTAGGATAACAACAGAGGTAAGTCGTAGTTAACGTTCTACTGGAAAACCGAATGTGCTTAATTTTCAGGAACATGTTATCTAATTTCATCAATGTGGATAAAATTTCGATTTAGACCACTCACACAGAAAAATTGTTAAGAAAGAAAACAACCTGACACTGATCAATAAATTTACTATTCGAGAGGTTATAAAGAACTGAGCCGTGGAGGTGGCTAGGTGGCAGAACATCAAGCCCTAAGCCAAGAAATCTGGCATGAAACCCTAATAGCGGTTACCCAATCCGGCTTTGGAAACCGTGGGGTTCTTTAACTGCCTAAACCTTCTTAAAGATGAGCTACCGATATTCATGTAGTGAGAATGTTTCCAACAAGGCTGATGACGACGATGACGAAGGAATTAAGTAGCAGAGTTCTCTTGAATGCGCTGCTGGAAAATAAATGCCAGTGGGACTGCAAGCTCTACATCTTTACAGAAATTTAAGAATCTGTAAATGGATTTACTCATACTTTTCCTGTAAAAATTAATATTTTGAAAAATCAAGTAAAACTACGAATAAAAATATCTTCACGTATCTATACTACTGAAACAATCAAAGAAAACACTTAGTAGTGCGAACTACATCAATTTTCAAATAAAAAAACGCTTGGCAGCATCCCGGGCGCAACCCGCCCTTAGCACTGCTGTATTATATACAACGCGCTTATCGTTGCCCATTTTTGTCTCCGTTACATTTACCCTGTATCTCTTGGGTCCCATTTTCGACAAGCGCAACGCCTGAGCTATTTGCAAATTATTATTTTCCCCACAAAAACAGATAACATTTAATTTTTTTAAGGTGCTCATTCTGAATATATTTTACCGAAAATATATTCGATTTCGAGCCAAGTAGATACATAATCTGTATGCAAAATAGCCTCTTCCTTCAACAAATTGTTTTTGAGCTATACCGCCAACAGACGGATAGGCAGACAAACAGACAGACGGGCAGACAGACAGGCAGACGGAATCAATAAAACATGTTTTTCATCATCTAGAGACCGTAAAACGTGAAGATTTGAAGAAATCTTGTAAGATAATTTTTTCATAATTGTAATACTTCATTCGTCTTTTAGATGAGGGAAATAAAAAAGAACGTTCGGTAACAATAGCCTCGGGGAAATGAAAAATGTAGTTGCTGAGGGAAAAATCCCTAAGAAATATGGCAACAAAATACAGCTTTAACCAGTAAAAATAATCACATAATTAAGGAATCTAACTATTTTCTATAAAAGGCAACTAACAAATTAAAAAGCAAATGACGTTAAATACCGCCCATTAGAAATTAAAACAAATGAGCAAGAAACAAACGCAGAAATGTTTGCCTACCGTTTCAAAACAAAACTGCAAAGAACAACCATACGAACAAGATGACAAGAAAGAAGGAGAGGAAAGCAAACTACAAATTCCAAATAAAACAGTAAAAAAGTCAAAGATATAAATCCGAGAAAAGGTCCTGAATTTGACCTATTTAATTGTTATTATACATAAATAACCAAAGAGACCTAATGAAACTTTATAGTATAGACCTATACCACTCTTATTAATAATTTCGCAGTAACGAATGTCTCTAAACAAACTCAAACCGGGAATAGAAAGAAAAAACTGATCCTACAATACATTCGTTTTATTTTGGAAATCAACACTCTGTTATTGATTAAGTGTTAGAGTGATTTTAATTTTTACGCCGCTTGTCGTGGTTTATACAGGCTTCGACACTTCCGGCGCGAACGACCCTGTATGTTTATAAGATATTTACCAGGTGTCAGTTAACTTGCAGTGGAATGTTACGTTATCATAGGTTTAGCCTACACACACTTCAGAATGCTGACAAATTCTTGCACCCAGCGCTGCGCGGGTAATCGCATATCCGTATATTTTTTCCGGAAAATTACCGCTAGACCCTTCCACCTTGATGGAAACTGCACTACATTGCCGTTCGTTTTTCAAGATTTATTCAACCCGAAGTAGTGTTCTGAGTCGATTATGGTTGACGTGGGGAGAGAAAGTGTCGTTGCTATGGAGTGGGGTCCTCTTATCGCAGTGATTTTTACCATATCGACTGTATCGGATTAATAGTGAGGCTCCTTAGTAAATACTACGCATTACGAAGTTTATATATCATGACGGAGTGCCGTGTGTGATCGAATATTTTTTCATTACGCTCCAGGCGGACATTAGTTTAACATTTCACCTCTTCTACACCCCTGCTCCGACGTTCGTCTACAATTATCCACGGTTCTTGATTACTCAACCTACGATTTTCGTGGACATCCTTTCCAGGACACCCCACTTCCCTAGATTCCATTCCTCTGGCGACCTGTGTAGATGCCGTCCTGTAACACGGACACCTACGATCAACGAGAAAACGCCCTATAGCTGTTCAGCTATTTTGAACGGTAATATCCGTTATACACTTGTACCGTTCTTGGAAATATGTCTTTGATTTTAACGTGTTAAAGTTGTCCCGTTAAATTCAGTGGCATCCGGCACGCGAATTAATACGCTCCCCTCGCCCTCCTCCAAACCCATGTTGTTAGTTACTTTAATAATTAAAAGTCCTGACTTGTGTTGGGTAGTACGGTGACGTCCTCTAGGCTTCAAAACTGATTTTTGTAATTTGCTCGGAAATATTTAATAGATTACTATTAAATTGCCCGTCTCATTTCATTGTGTCTTGTTTGTCTTTCTTTTGTAAAAGTAGATGACAGCAGCGTACCAGCTAGCAGCAAAAGGTAAGTCGGTTGTAAACGGAGCTATTGGCACACGCACGTCCCATTCCAAGAAATACTGTGTATTATCATGTTGCCCTTGTCTTAAGTTGTAAAGGGGTTAATGCGTTTTGAGGTCAGAACTTGTGGAGCCCTTAAGTAAAGAATACATGGTATTTACGTAACTATCCTGTTACGGATCATTTATACGTATTTACGTATTTCATTGCACTGTCTTTGATAAATATAAATTTTACCTACAATATAATTAAACTATCAGTCAACCTTCATACTACAATATATTCGAATTTTTAACTATATTATGCTATTCTATGCTTCATTTCACGCACCGAGTTACTTAGGTTGGTTATCCTGAATGTCTCAAGGTTTTTCCAAATTTTGGGCAAGGTCCTTATTTTTTTCGACCATTTTGCCATGGTGCGGTGCTGCTTTGCGAAATGTGTTTGTGAAGTTAAATGTTACTTTAATTTGGATTATTCGTTAGCATTTTAGATTGAGAAATCATCTATGTAACTTTGTTTCGTTCGGAAAAAATTGGTGATGTTCCTAGAAGAGTTATTTTTGGTGATTTCTCAAAATCAAACATAGTTTGGATTTATATCTGAGCAAGCACATGCCACCACTTTGGCATACGGAGCCAAAACATCGCAACGGTAGGCTTCCTTTTGTACTATTTGGTTAGATGTTATTGTTCCATTATTTTAGCTCCATGTAGTGCGGGCAAAAGCAATTTGCCCTTTAGTTACCGCAGCTTGCTCCCCTGAGATTTGTCTACAAGAAGATTTCATTTATTGGTTAGGTTAGGTTGTTCTGGAGGCCCTATCGTGGAAACTGTACGATTCCTGTGGCCGAAGATTGCAGCGCAGAAGTTCTGGTTAAATCTGGCGTAATTACTTGGCTCCCTTGACGTTTATCGACAGGGTTTCTGATGCGCCTGCTTACCACATGAGAGACAACTACAGAAGGTCTGTTTAATCTATTCTATTCTCTCCTACGCCAATATATTAGACTTCGACCTAACCTGCAATATGGGATTCCGTTTAATATGTTAGTTCTTCTCGATAGTCTTTATTGTATTTGTCAAATATCAGATTTTTTCTGTGTTCAGTTAATTAATAGCATAACGTAGCGTTTACCTGTGTAGAACTAATTATTTTGAAAGCACTGAGATCTTTGTTTACTTTTCAACTGTCAAATATTTGTAGTAACAATTTTGATATATGTCTCGCGTATCATCCAAGTTAGTATTACTTGTAATTTTGGCTTTTGTAAAGCAATCCCGCATATGTTTTGTTAGAGTTTTGGAATTTCAATTCATGTTAGTGACCGAACAACAGGGTTGAATTCAATTTAAATTAATCTCCTACTTGAAGGTATTGCGTCAATTAATTGGCTTTGCCCGACGCATTGAAATCGATAAGGATTTTAGATAGTTACTGAACATATTCGGGGTTATATATTGCCCTACTCTGAACCAAGACCTTGGGGTCTGTAGGACCATTCTCTTAATTATTATTAATCTCAATATTCTTTTATTTGTGGGTTTAGAGTCAAATTCGATACGAAACGCAAAATTTAACCTTTAATAATATTATCACTTATAATACCATTAGTAGTCAAAGTTATGTCGACTATTTTTGTGGTGGTGTCACGAATGTTCATTGCGCTCTGGTACGATTAGGACGAGTGCGCTAGCACGAGTCCTAATCTTAAGCGCAATGGACATGAGTAGTGATACCACCGCAAAAATAATCTACTTAACTTTGACTAAGAATGGTATTCGAAGGACTATTTAATGAACCAAACTACTTTTTCAAATTAGTTTTCAGTAAATCTAGCAAGAAACGTCAGCATTCTGGATTTTCATTGGTTACTTTTTGACAGATGACAGGTGAATTGAATAGTCGCGGTTATACTCTTTTACCGAGTAGTTTATCGGTACTGTAGATTGCTAATTTAACAGTCAATTTGTACTTTTTTCATATTATTTATTTATACTAAATATTCATAAATTAATTATATATATTTTGGTGACTTTTAAAACTACTCTAACTACTGTGATATTTTCCTCTTATTGAGATATTTATAGTGATATTTCGATCTGGTTTGTTGTGTTTTTGTGTGCATAATAACGAGCCTCTTTATTGTTATAAATTATACTGATTCGCTATCCATGCCTGAGAATTTTATATGTACTCGTTATCTCTATTTTTCAGGGATAGGTTAGTACCATTTAATTGATAAGCAAAGTGCCGGGTTAATTGCTACTTGTCCAAAATTTTTTCAGTTTAAGATTAGTTTTTGCTTCTCTCTTATTTATGGTCAGAGTGACGGTAACAACCCCCAGCGTCCCCTATATTTCTCTTGACTCACCTCCTTCCCGATTAGCAAGCCTGCTGCGACAGCCGCTACATAACGTTGGGCGAGTACTTCCGGAATAGTCAAAACCCCTGATTTGAATTACCCTTTCTGGTCGAAATTTTCGATTATTACGCTATAGACAAACGCGTAGCATAGTAGATGATTTATTCCGAAACTTTTCTAGGTGTGACACAAGGTTTTAAAACAAGGCAACATGGCTTAATTTAAAAAATAGAAACGAATCACTGAAATCATAAAATTATATGAATGTGTTATTTATATGCTTTTATATAATAAAATAAAATAATTTATAAATAGTCTTAAAAGGTCATAAACTGATTCTGCTTTTAAAAACGGAACACATTAAGAACTTACAAGTCAAGTTAGCATGCGTAAATAATTATTCTCTTATTTATTTTATGAGAACAGCTCTTTAAGTTTTGACGTCCTGTTCTCGTACATGTTTCTGCTTGCATCAACACTCACAGCGAAACTAAGCAAGCACTTCTATTTTGTAACCTACCTGCATGCTGCTCGAGTTGCGGGCTTTACTTTTCTGAAAGACTTCACTTTGAAGAACTTCAAGTTTACGCTGTTGACGCCCGTTTCCTACTGCTTTAGACATAATGTTTATACGTACATCATGTATTAATTAAATTGTGTCTCAAAATAAAATTACAAGGAAAAATTAATTTTAATTTAATAAAATCGAACAAAAAATATAAAAATCAATAATTAGTTCATAATAAATTATAATTTCTGAAACGTTTTTGTGGCGTGATATAATTCATGCGGTTTATTAGGTATTTCGCCACCTTCAAAAATTAAAATTATAAAAATTGTACGTTTCGAGAAACAAGATGTCCTCGTAATCAACGAATTAACAATTAAAAATAAACAAGGAAAACTTAGCTTTTTACTGAAACTGAAAAGCTACCAGTTGACACTGACAGTTGACTACCTACTTGATCAGATCTTGAAGAATCGACAGCCAACTTTTTTCTAAATATACCGAGAACATCGAAACGCATTAATCGTTGTTAAGTAAAATATAGACCGTTTCTTTAATTTACGTCTAGTTGATATCCATTCTTTAGATAAAAGCGTTGTCTTGTGCCATTGTACCAGGAGATCAAGAAAGACTGGCCGAAAAAAAACTTTCTTCCGCGCAGGTTATCAATTCTACAGTCTGCAGTAAAGTTAGCTGTTTATCTGCTGTCAGTATTAGATATTGTTCTGTGCTGTCAGTGTCAGCCTGTTTGTATTTTGTAAATTTTAATTTTCCCTTCATTTCAATGTTTTTCACACATTAAATGTGATATATTTAAAGCTAGTTGTTTATTATAAATTAATAAATCGATTTAAATAGGTAGTGTTATTTGACTTGAAGTTAGCTACTATAGTTGAGACCCAATCGGGGCAAGGAGGCACATTTTTACTAAAACCATATTTTATGGGAGCCGCCAAGTCAATCATTTTTTATCTCCCGGTATATTGTGATTATTATTCCAAACATGTTCAGCAATTTTAAATCCGCATTCACAGAAAATACTATATACATATTGCCGTGAATAGCGTGATAGCGCAATTACTAGCGAAACTGTTATCTACATATAGTGACTGCACAACAATAAAAATAAATGCTGAAGAGCTTGCTGCTATAGATTAAATGTGGATTATACTTGCCTTATTTTACTGTAAATACTGAAAAAAATATTTGGCAACGCTGCGTTACCCAAGATATTACTAGATTAATTACGTTCACACAACTTTATGATGGTGTAGCATGATACCTACTAAATAAGTGAAAATTTGTATCTCAAGGTTCATAAATATCAAATTTAATAAAAATTCTCTATTTACTAATCACAAACAACAACGTTGTGTTTATTTCATTGTTTTATAGTGGTTTACAGGAAAAGATAAATAGAATAATTTTTTTCGTGTGCTACGCCACTTCCCAAACGCCCGCTACTGCTGTAGGATCGGAAACCGTTATATTCGACCTGGAATTTGCAATTAAGATGGTTGCCCCAGTGAATGTGTGTTGTGGTAGATAGACCTGTTGCCTGCTATGCTAAGCTCCACGATGTCCAGAAATTACTTAAAATGCATGCCAGGTATCTAACTTTTGCCGTGTTTCACTTGCACCACCGCACTCACCTCAATTTTTGAAATAAAAGGTATTGCTGTTTTACAACGGGTATAATTGTCACACCAAATGTTTACTGTATTGGTACACAGGTGTATACAAGCTTTAATTATAATTATATTTACACTAACGATTTCAGAAGTGACTTGAAACTGAAACTGACATAGTGTTTACGCTATTGGATTCGAAGTGGCGCTAAAAAACTGCGATTCCTTTATACATATATCCCCATTTAGACGCACCCAAAAAACGTTATTAAATATTTCTCTAAGCTGGCTGTGATTCGCTGTAAATTTTTCACATAGACCTAAAAGACGTTATAAAAAATTGGAAATCGGTTACGCCACATGGTGAGGCCAAAGCAATCAATACATTTAAGTGGGAAAATCATACACGAAAAATCGCAAAACCCACAACACACAACAAGCTAATTGTGCATGTAATTTTAAATTTTATGTACCTTTTAGCTGAGTCGCCAAACGTCGGATTTGCAATCCAATTATCAGCCTAATCTCTTGGATGGTTATATAGGAAATTTATCTAGTTTCAGTAATAGCAAGTACAATACGTAAACATTATCTTCTTGCTTCTTATCCATCCACACCTTCACCGTGTTTTGTCTGTGTTGGCTGCTCTCGCTCAAAAACTATCACAAAGCTGTCGACCATCTCGTGCCATGGTGATCTCCAGGAGGTATCCAGTGATCTGTTAGTGCTCCATGAACGGTTCTTGCTACTCGAGACATATGCGTGGCACTACAATATTGTTTTTGTTGACCCACAATTGTTTACGGTCGCACGTAATGTAATCTCATGTCATTTGAGCGCATATAAAATTTCCTATTACAACTGTTTGTTGTACGTATTCTTTATGTAAGTGTACAGCTCACATTGCTGCTTTGTTTTAAATAGTTTTGTATTGCTGTTAACTAAGTTGCAAGTTGTTATTTTATGAATTTCGTTGTAAATGCATAATTGTAATTTTTATAATTTTTTATAATTTTAATAAGGAACATTTTACTTTAATACAAATTTTTAGTATCCAGTTTTCTGCTACTTTGCCTCTGTCAAGACTTTTTACAGCACCTGTCTTTTTGTGGTGGTTGGAGTTAAAATTCAGGTTAGTGTTGGTTTTCCTACGTCATACTATTGTTTAAAAGTATTATTGTGCCGGTGATTAGTGTATCAAGAAAAGGTAACTTATTTTGTTGCTCTGTTTCTAATGCGAATTTGATGGTTTCTTTACAGTTAATACGTTCAAGAAATTTTTTCACCCCATCCCATATCATGAGGCCAATTGCAGAAACACTATCAACATATCTTCACCGAACTACTGGTTTGTTTGTGTATGTGAATTAGTCATGATGAACTACTTGAATTGTAATTTAATTAACTGTACAGGGTGATTCATAAGTATGTTCGTTAAATTGGGTGTCTACTGAATTCAGTACATTGCACTGAAAATTAATCGCTTACGGAAAAAATCGAATTAGGGCTTCTGGAGACTTTTGAGAACCACTGACGAAATCTGTATTGGAACATTAACATATTGTTCTAAATTTGCTTGAAATACGCAAACAACCTATTTGGCCCCGTATTTGATTTAAATTCAGTCTTAATGCAACCACATATATGAATTTTGTTGGTAGAAGTTCATTTCAGTGACCGTCAATCAGCTCAGGCAAGTAAATGTCTCCGTTTTCTGTGGGATTATTATTAACTTTTGACGTATAGTTTATTATGCAAAGTTGTTTTCTTTGAAGTCCTCTGGCCACCCGTAAATTTCAAGGCCATAATTATAAATTGCCCTGTGTAATGTTCCAATAAAGAAATCTAGAAGAAGTCTATTGATGGATAATAACACAACAGAAGTCTATTAAATAATATAGGCGTATTTTTCAATTAATTCTGAGGAAGAGAGTATACTCGTATTAACATGGATCTAAATCGAGCGGAAAAAACAATAAAAATTAACTGAAACTGTACATTTTCAATAGAAAATTAAGGAGTAACCTTAGAAAGCACTTATTAAGCAGTAGCCATAATTTTGAAATATAATAATAAATATGCTGATATAAATAATTGTATCAATAACTTTTTCCAATGCATTGTCAAATATCTTGCCCGATATTCCCCAAATCCCAATGTGTTATCTCATAAAAGGATAATACTACTTTTTTACTATTTCGTACTACCAGTGTAGAGTATTGGATTCGTACAAAAATTTAAAATTGAGATTTTTGTGAAAATATATGTTTTTATGATTGTTTATAAAAAAGTTCTATATGGGGGTGGACGGGTGCCTGTATTTCTGCAACTTAATGAATTTAACTGGTTTCGCTCAAGTTTTGTATATAGAGGTTAACAACTGAACCATCTAGAAATAGGGCCGAAAAATATTTGTAGAAGGAATGCGAGCTTTCCTGGCATCACGCAAAAATACGAAATTGTAGGTACACCAACCTATAATAGAATGTTTCAACTACCTACAAACTTTTGGCTGTATTGAAACGGCCTGACGCTAAACTACCGTTAATGCAGATGACGTTATTTATATAATGCTTTGACGGTTTTTTAGTCCTTTGCCGTTCGCTAATAGTGTACTTTGAAACTAAAACAAACGAAAGCTTCAATATGGACCTCGATTATGTTTTAATTGTACTGTAATAGCTATTTGTGCAACAGGTGCTAAAAGTGGAAGTTTATGCACGAGACATGAAAATTATGAAACAAAGCCGAAGTGTATAAACACTTTTAGCACGAGTTTGCACACAATATTTTTTCTACGACCTTAAATTTACTGTTGTTAATCCATAAATGTCAATTTAACAAAGGTTTGCAGTTACGATTTATGTCATAATAAAGAGTTGGCCTTGACGTGCAGGTGAATGTTTCTGCAGGCAGTAGCTGTTAAATTAGTTATCAAAGGTGATTATAAATGTACACATTTTACTTTATTCATTACGTAATGCTTTAATTATTAAAAAAAACATTTTATCTCTAACGAAAGAAGTAACTAGAATAACTTTATAAGCTCACTTCCAGTTCAACATTCTAAATTCCACACCAGCTGTTTACTTTTAGCACAAGGGCTAAAAGTAAACAGCTGATTTCACTTTTAACACGCTGATTTATAAAACGTCACTCTTAGTGAAAAAAGCTAGTGCTAAAAGGCTTACTTTTTTGTAGTGGTTGTAGAAAAACTGTTTTAGTGTATGTTACTAGATTCAATAACAGTTTTGCCAAGGTGGGCTATAATTCATATTAATGGTAGGTATATGTATAAATTATTAGCTTCTTTACAAAACAATATAAATATATTGATTATGAAGTAGACCTTACGGAACTAAGTTAATTGCTTTATATTAAATATTACAACGTGCATAGTTTACAAAGAATGATAATGGTCATTACTACACTACATAAAACCTACCTCCCATAAATGACACTAGCATCGATTTAATCTTTAAATGTATGAAATGTAGGACAAGCAATTTCTCACATCAGTCAGGACAAACTATTGCAGTTATAAGCCACAAAAACTTTAATACAATTAAATAATGTAGGTAAATTTGCTTTTTATACGATAAACTGAATAAAACTACGATAAAATTGAATATAAATGGAAATCCTAGCACTGGCACAGACTACAATGGGGCCAGGCCCCCCTACATTTTTGAGATTTTTTAGGAAGGGCTTAGCCCCCACTAAGTTGCTGGCTTTCACCACTTATCTCAAAAATATTGGATCAATCTCATAATGTAGTTGGCCCGTATGTGTTTAATAAAATAAAAAATGGATCTTTTTATGGACCCCGAAAGAGTTGATATAATTTTAGTATATGGTCAAGTTGGTGGAAATAGTGCTGAAGCCAGTAATCAGGGACGTGGCCAGTGGAGAGGCTCGAGGGACTAAAATCCCTCCCGAAATCTAAAAAATATTATAAAATCATTCCATACTTGTCCAAAATAAAAATTGACAGTTCAACTCTCGGCTATAGCTATATTAATTTACATGTGCACAGTTTTCATTCTAATATTTGCTTGAAATGTACATTTTTAAACCTGACGCCCTGCGAATTATGTGAGGGAATAACTCATCATCTAAGCTTTGTTTCAATAAATTTTTTATTTGAGAAATACAGTAAAATGAATTTCACTTTCTTATATTTATATAAAAATATGTTATTGTTAATATAGGTTTTTTATTCTATTTCCTAACTTTTTGTTCAATTTTTGGAAATTAATTACTTTATTACTTACACAAAAATAAATATTTCTAATTCATGGATTAGCAATATTTACTTTTATTTATGGACATTGTTTTTTATGTAGTCTTTGAGTATTTCTTTTGCATTGCTTAAGAAGAAATATTTTTATTTTTCTGCGTCCAAATAACTCTTTTATTGAAAGAAAATCATTCACAAATTTATAACCCCTTTTTATGAATAAATAAAACAAATATAAATTGATTTCCGCTAATGGAATCTTTTTTAATATCTCTTTTTCACATACAATAAACCATATAGCTACAAACGCTGGTACTGCCATCACTTTGTAAAATTTTAATTGTATGTCCTTCGTGCAGTGTTTTGCTAAATCCCAATGGTGAACTGCAAAATTAAATAACCCTGCATAGAAGCATAGATATTATGTTATTTCATGGCGGGATCAACCTGACTCTGAATGTGTGTACATACAGAGTTATTTAAAAAGAGATACATCTAGTTGCCTTTGATTTTTTTTGCATGTAATTTTTATGTACAGCTCTTATTTCGAGTATTATTTATTGCTCTCGAACTGGCTGTTAATACTTAAAGTATTGGATAGTATCTGGCTAGTGCGAGAAGAATATATCGGCGCACGGTATGGCACGGTACAGTTTTGTACATGCAAAAAAAATCAAAGGCTACTAGATTTATCTCTGTTTTTAATCAATCTATAATTGTTTTATTTATACATAAAAAGAGTTATAAATTTGTGAATGATTTTCTTTCGATTTATATCGACGCAGCAAATAAAAAATATTTCTTCTTAAGCTATAAATAAGAAAAATACTATTAAAAAAACAAAGTCAATAAATAAAATATAAAAATAAATATAGCTAATCGATATATTAGAAATATTTATTTTTGTGTAACAAAAAAAGTAATTTCCAAAAATTGAACAAAAAGTTAGGATTTCATTTGGCCCCCATTTTATAGGCGATTGCCGGTTACTCTGCCAAGGCAGACCGGCACTGCTTAGGGTATTTCTTTACGCTACAATATCACTAGTTCATAATTTTCTCGTTTTCAGACTCATTCGATGTCTTATAAGCTACGAGTTTCATCAATAATAAATCATCTAGATGCATCTTCGAAGCTTACAAAAGGTATTATAGTCTGGCCAACAGCGGAGGGCACTGACAAGTCTGCCTGCAAATCTATATAAAAGCGGAGACATGTATGATAGCAAAATCCAAGTTTGGGAGTTCAATTCGCCCGATTTCGGATAGCTAGTAGGGGTAGTTTAACAGTCTTCAAGTGGTAAGAAACTCGAGTTGTTAATATTTGGCGTCTCTGTGAAACAATTTCAGAGGTTGTTATGATGGTGTCATGAAAATTGTTCTGTATGCATACTTACAAAAATACGACACCAAGTAATTTAAAAATGTTGCTTAGTTCCCTTGTCGCCCTCCTTAAGAAGATTCAATTTTGTATTTTATTTTTGTTGGAGGGTGAACTAAATTCACACCCACGTAGACTTCAAGGGGCTACCACTAAGTCATGTGGGTATATACCTGTGTGCTGTGTGTAGTCTTGTAACTTAAAAGTGGAACTCAAGAATTCGAAGCGAGGATTCGTTTCTTGCAAGCCTTACACTCTACCCACTACACCACCAAGTGGTGTCTTCGTAAGAGCATTATAACACTATAAAAATATATTTGAACTATTTGGGCAACTGTAGTTATTCGTCCAACTTGAATACACTTATACCTTTGCGATTCACAGCTATAAATACTAGAATTAGAAGTCAAAAATGTTATCTATCTAACTGCTATTTCAATTATAGAATCAACAAAAGGTGTGAATCTGGAAAATTTGACCCAACGATTTAAACTTTGTTCAATAAACCATAATTTTTTGCTTGAAAGTAAATAAAGAATGCATTCTCGCAGTTTGGCACGTTCATCCTGGACACCTTGTATAAAGTAATAAGATGCTCAAAAATTACAGAGTGGTGATATTTAACGAATCCTGAAATATACAGTAACGCTTATTTTATTACCCATGTCACAGATTGTATTGGTAGTTTGCACCCACGGCTTACTCTTATCTGTTTTTAATTTAAATTCCAAGTACATAAATTTAAAAAAGTATGACAAAATTGCTAAAAAACCAAAAAAATATACTAAAAGAACTAATACAGGCCACAAAAATTAATAGATAAAAATGGGTAGAACATTTTACGAAATTATTTAAAAATTACAATAAAGCCACCTCACAAAAAAATGAAATAACAAAGGAAGTAGTTGAATAAACTGCTAATAAACTAAAAACAAAAAATCCGCAGATGTAACAGAACCACTAACAGAAGTGACTACAGAAAATACTTAAGCAAAAAACACCAGGTGATTGAAAAACATCTCAATAACACTGTTTAGAAAATCTGTAAAAGGCTCTACTCAGAACTCCCCTCGCAAGTGCACGTTCTGACACTAAACAATTTTAAAAATCAAAGAAAACTATATAGGGGTAACATATCTTCACGTTTCTAATAATACGGAAACAATAAAAGTAAACTCTTGGCAATGCGAATTAAATCAATTTCAAATCAAAACAATACCGGCGATACGATTAGAACTACAGACTGGATAAACCACATAAGAAACAAATGGGACATTCATATATTAAGAACGGAACAAGTTGGAGTTGTAAGAATAGCTCCAAATAAATGTATTCTTTTAGAGCAGAAGTATTGATAGGATACCAGTAGAGTTGAAAGTATAGCATCGAAGTCTAATAACTGGTAATGACAAAAGCATAGCTGTCTATGATCTATGAAAAAAAATGAAGTCTATAAATGTGTAGAGAGGTTACAACAATTTCTAACAACTGCCAATCGCCAAATCACCACTTAAATGCAACAAGAAAGAAAGAATCTTTTATTCCTCAAAGTTAAATTTATAATCTCATCAGTCAGTACAATATATTTACAAGGGTATTTTTACAGCACAAGTAACATTAATTTACATGGATCACACAATAGCTTATTTTATGCCTCCTCGCTCGAGCCGCCTGTCCGCCGCCGCCACGAGCACTCGATGTTAGTCCTTTTTGCAGTGGTAGCAGGAGCAAGACACGGCCGATTTAAAGGTGAGGGTGCGCACCCCATCCACGCAGAGCACGCGGGCCTCCACGGGCTCGGTGTCCATGATGTTGCAGCACTGACCCACGGAGGTGACGGGCTGCGTGGGGCTCGCCTTGGGCCCCGAAGGCACTGCCCAGCTCTCGCAGAAGCCGCGGCACGCGTTGGTCGTCATATGGAACTCTACGCAGTTGGGGATGCTGATCTTTCGCGTGTGTCCTGAAAAGAGAGGCAGTGGAAATTAGGAGCTCGACAAGATTCTACTTAAAGAAGTGGTATGAAATGATAGATGCCAGGAGAAGAACCCTAGACATATTTCGCCTCGGACTCGAAACTCTAACCTAAGATTGTAGTACCCAAGTATTTGTGTATCGAATTCTGGATTCTGACTTAACCTTAATGAAACACTTTTAGATTGCATCAATACCTATAGATGTTCAGATACATCTTTGAACTACCAAGAAATAATTTCTGTTAACTGTTTTATAAATTCATACTCTATTACAGAACATAATTTTACAAATCTAGAAATAATTGAAAGCAATATAACATGTGCAATCAAAAATATTAACCCCACAGATTTATTATTATGAAATGAATCTCATCACCATCAAGGACCTAATTCTGAGCAACGTATGTAACGCGAACTTGACCTTGTTCGCCTGAGTCTAGTTAAGGTAACATTTTGAGATACAGCTTATTTGTACATGTATGTTCTTTATTCTATTTAGTTTCAGTTAATAATATTAAAGCGACAAAAAGTTTAAGCAACTGTGTTTGCGCATACTGCTTTAATGTGTGTTAGCAATACGCGCATGAATTCGCGTCGGTGCGGTTTTGAGCTATCAAAGTGAGTATGTGCTTCGGTGGTAGGCAAAATTCCACTCCGGGCAACCTTAGTTTTAAAGTTGTGACCCAACGCTGCTTAAGAACGAGTATTCCTACATTCTCTGGAAAACTTCTCGACTAGAACAATACCTTAACAGTGGCCAGTTAACTTAGCGGAGAGGCCTGATGTCCCCAACATTACTATTTGGCGATTTATAGGACTTTAAGCCGAGAAAGGAAACGTTCACGTCATCAAGTGGTGCAATAAGGAAGACAGATCTAGGTTATTACACATCTTGTAGTCGGTAACCATTACTTAAGGTGGGTTTTTCATGCCATATTTTGGTTATACACAAACAGCATTCGGAGTGCAGGAGCGAAAACTAAGTTATTCGCCGAGTCTAGCAAGCGTGCGCATTCTTTGGTGCGCCGAGATCGGTTCAACGAATATGTATCTTAAGTTGTCAGCACAAATGCGTCGTAGAAACAGCTGTCTGTGTGTGAATCTTATTGTTATTGAACTAGCTGGCGATGGAACACAAAATTAATTAATAAAAACCGATAGAAGCGAAAATCGATCCCTTACAATTTGAACACTATATCAGTGGAGATCAAACTACCCCATTACAGTTTGGTTGCCTCAACGTAGAGAATGCAAATAGACCCATTACAATTTTTATTTTACAGTATATAGTATTATTATTTCTGTTTTATATTTTATGCAACTGGGTATCTGAGCATGTACAATCTAGCACAAAAATCGACGAGTTGTTTAAACTTTCACAATAACTCAACCATTAACTACGTAAACTTGCAATACTAGATTATTAACAATTTTTGAGGAACAATGAGTCACAGAATTAGAGTATTTTTACGAATAGCACGTAGTAGAATAAGAAACAAATACAGACAGTTAAGTTTATTCGTGAAGGAGGAAGCGAGAATGAGCCGCAACGTTCAACAGGCGGAGAGAAAGACGGAGTACTGCCCAAAGGTCGATGCTATAGCAGCAGGAAGCAGCGCAGACAAGCAAATCCGAAGATACTTGAAAGTGAAGTGCCTCATAGGATTATCACAAGAGAAGCGATACGTCAAAGACACTCCAAGATCCGCCCATTAATCCCATTTGTTAAATTCGACAATATCGAAATTTCAAATTAGCGAAAATTCGTGACCTTGAGCACAGAGTCTGTCAACAAACATCCTTAGCAGATCTTAAAGACCACGATGGAAACTTGAAAAAGAGCTATACCACTATAAAGTTAAGAATCGTACTAATGAATTCAGCTGACATACATTCTCAAAGATTACAGGACACCCGAATCAAAATTAAAGAATTAGACATTCAAGAAAGAATAAGGCAAGATCGTATCTTATATTTACTTTATACTTTATATTCGCCTCCGATATTTAAAATAGCACTAGAAGGACAATTACACGGTATCAAAATCAATGGCGAACTCTTCAATGCTATTAGATATGCTGATGACACCGCCACTGAATATATCCAATGTCGGTCAACAAGACAAACGAAATTTGGCGTTGATCAATTGCTACTTAAAGTGGGGTTGGATTTAATAATAAATGTAAATGAAGACATGGACACCACAATGAACATGTAACCTAATCTATTATCTTCAGTCGAGCAGAAAATCCTATAGCTAAATTACAATTGACTACTAATCAACTAGTAAGAGTACAGAATTGTATGTATTTGGGGAGCATAGTTAGGTCTGGTCTGTAATACTGTGTGGGGCAGAAGTTTGGCCCCTAACGATATTAACAATAAATCGAACTGAAGTCTTTGAAATGTAGATTTAGCGACGAATTCTTAAAATACCTGTAATCACAAGTCTCATAAAGAGCTAATCTGCGTAGAGAGTTCTCAGACCAGTTAAAGCAAAAGAAAAAGTCCTTGCCTCGACATTCTTCTAAGAGGAAACAAAGATCACTACTACTGCTGGTATAAAAAGTAAAGCTGAAATGACGAAAAACATTGGAACCAAACAGGTCTCATTGCTAAACGGATTCGCAACTGGAGAAGAATTAATTTTGTTGGAAAACTTTCTTGGATAGTAATTTGAAGGATCTTACTTGGTATGCATCATATTAAAAAAAAATTGGAATATACCTGGTGGTTCAATAATTATTGATTCCATTGGAGCTCTTTAGGAGCACATATCTCCGAAGAGAAGGCCAATACGAAAAAAGTATACTTGTAGTATTCCTTTCACGTGTTTTTTCATATCCGGGAGTTTTCCCACATTTTCCCGGACGCCCTGTATATCTATGATTAATCTTATTAATATAATTGAAGAATATGCACTAGACGCCAGCACAGGGTAAATTGCACCCAAGGCGAATACTTGAAGTACCAACAAGAATGCACGAAAGCATCAGTAGCAATTATTTGTCTATTAGATGGCGCTACCTGTACTAAATATTGCTACAGGTTATGCACATTAAAATTAACATTCGCAATAGTCTACAACGTAATAACATAGTAATAAAATATACGAAGGTGTGCCCAAAAGAACTGGAACTCAAATATGACTCAATCTGCTAAATGGCGTCGCTCTGGGTTGACTGATTTGTTATCTGTGGCTTTTTTTCAAGTATCTACAAGCAAAGGCGAGGTTACTTGAAACACGAGTACCACCAATTTGAAAAGCGAATACTATACGTATACGTACGTTTTACTTCATACTTTTTCCTTAAAAGCTTTAGAAGCTTCAAACCATTTAAGCGGACGTTGTCCCCAAATTAAAACAGCTGTACTAATACTCTTTGTTCTTTATTATCAGCCATCACGAGAGCGACAGAAAATAAACCATTCAACCCACGTCACTTGGCAGACTGAGAGCCGGTTGCAGAAAGCAATGTTAAGTCTGGTGTTAGCTAACATCGCGTCAAAGTGAACAAAATCGCATCAAATTTTGTTTACTAATGTATTAGTTACCATAAGCATTTGAGATTTGATTCGTTTTTGTTTACTTTGACGTCGCGTTAGCTAACACCAGACTTAACATTGCTTTCTGCAACCGGCCCTAAGAATGATTGTGGAGCATCTCGTGGAGGTTTTTAGCGATTTGTACTAGTTGAGATAAATTACATGTCAACTCAGCTTGAAGCGAAGACGATTAAATGTCAACGAAATTTTAAGGCTCATTTCAAATTTTTAATTTAGCACCATGGCTAACTTGGTTGATAATGATTACTGTTTATATAGAAAGTTTGCTATATAGCTAAAATAAAGGATATGACAACATTTACTAGCGTGTTTTGAGATATTTCAAATCCCGTTATTTTTAATTTTACCGTCTTCGTAATTACATATAATAATAATACCTAGAGTAGTCTCAAAATCAGTTGATATCTATAGCAGGTAAGTAGTAGTGCTGAATATTTTGTTATGGTTTGCATCAAACCTGATATACATAGTAGTTTTCAACAATTTTATAACTTTGTTACCTGTTGTAATATATTGAATACGTCAGTTTTAAAAGAAACTAAGACAGAAATTAGCATTTGTACTACAGTCAGTTGATATACCAAGTACCGACATGGATGACCTTTAACAAAAGATGCTACAAACGACCAACCATCAGCAAGGGGCACTGTTTTCATTCGTATTGGGAGCTACCACTTTGACGTGGTTTTGAGAATTTTAATTTTCAATTTGAAGAAACGAATTCATGACGGTATGTGTTTGTGCTACCAATTGTTACAACAAACACTGTATTAACTTATCATATATTTTCTTACATGTTGTAAAACATTCTTTATGTCAGTTTATTTATAAACTAGAAGAAAAACTAGCGCCGGTTGTATCACATAAGAAACAAATATTTAAGCGTTGGTTGGCGCATCCAGTGGCTAAGCCGAGTGCCGACACGAATTGCTTGTAAAACAAAGCACTGCTAACGATTAACCATCCACAAGCGGCGCTGCTATCGTTTCTATTGCCAGCTGTCACTTTGCCGTGCATTTAAGGCGGTAGGGTACCACAAAAACATACATAAAATATTGCAGGTATTCATAAACATTTTCAAAGTTGAAAAAATTCTTGATATGTCAAAATACGTATATAATCAAGTAAAAGGTAGTTATCTTTAAAAAAATTGTTGTTGCCCCAGATAAATAAAATAAGATCAAACACACTTACGACGTCATTAATTAACATTCCGGAAAATTATAGAGATATTATTAATTGTTGATATTTACTCTAGGACTTAACATTATCATAAGTACAATAAGTTTGTTTATTCGACGGTAATTAATTGTTTTCTAGATTATAAATAGAGTTTTCCTATAAATATTGATATATATCGTAAAGTAATTCAGCAATAAAGATAAAACTTCCTCAACTCCTAAATAATTTATATTTAAAACTATCTATTTAAAGAAAACTTAATTACCTGAGCAAATTATTAAAATATTATGCTTTAATTGTTTTAAATATTTGAATCACTTTAGAATAGAAAGAGAACAACCTTAATAGAGATAGAAAATACCGCTTAAATGTGCAGGTAGACAGGTCTGGAGACCCGGATTAAGGGGCTTTAGGGTTTTGGCCTCAGTGAAAGGCTTTGGTATTTCTAATGCGAAATGTAAAATTCTCAAGCAATTATTGCAAACTTTGACATTTTATCTGAGACAGTCTTGATAAATTTTATACACAACTGTATTTTTAATTAAACAATAGAAAAATTTAATTAGAATATTATGACGTTTAAACAATGCCACAAAAACCTATATATATCTAGAAACATTTTGTTCTTGTATTTTTTCTTATCATTAAATGTATACTGAGACTCCATACTTTAATTTATCATTCATAAAAAGCAGGCGCTTATTACTGATCTCGACTGTATGCACATAGTACTACTAGTATTTCGGAAATTAATGTAACTCCCGCGAATGACTGGGTTTACCATCGGTGTTAGAACAGCCATCGAGAAATCCGCAAATTTTCATTTATTAAAACAAGATTTAAAGAACTTACCATACCATGTTTTTGGATCGCATAATTTATGTAGAAATGAAGATGTAGAAGAAAATCTGACAACGAAGAAAATGTAGTCCCGCTGCTGAAACAGTCAAAATTATTTCAAGAAGTGGAAAAAAGTATGGACAATATTGTCAGAAAAGTCGATCGATTGCAGAGGAATGTGACAACAAATCACGCCGAGCCATACATGTCACTTATTGCCAAATTTTCTGGAGGAAAAAGGGTCAATTACACCACAGGAGGTTCCTATGGAAGAAGATGTTTGGGTGGTGGTTTTGCATATAATTTGGGATCGTCTTGGCATCTGTCGATGATTAATAAAACACAAGTTCGATATTTATGTCGTTCTCGAGAACAACATCGCGTGTATAGACAAACGGTGCGAAAATCTTTAAAAAGAAAAAGGCAAGCTGCGGACTTCTGTGTAGATAGAGACTATGGCCCAAATGCTCAGCAAGCTTTACTAGATTTGACGGATGAAGAATTAAAAGACGCGATGAATAACAAACTTTTGTCACTTGAACAAGAAAAAAACAATGCCGAAAAAATTCAAGCTGACACAACAGGACAATCCGCGAATGCGCTCTGGTATGACGTAAGAAGAAATAGATTAACAGCTTCAGATTTCGGAAAGGTTTGCTTACGCAGAAAAACTACTTCTTGTCATGAATTAATAAAGAGAATGCTTTATACAGTGTCTACAAAGGATGCAACAAATCTTCCAGCGCCTCTAAAATATGGAAGAATGCACAAAAACCGTGCAATACAATTATTTACTGAAAAAATGGGGTTACAGGTTATCCTTGCGGTTTTTTCATTTATAAACGTAAACCATTTATAGGTGCTTCGCCAGATGGATTAGTCGACGAAAACGCTATAGTGGAACTGAAATGTTTATATTCTATACGAGAAAAACATATAAAAGAAAGTGCGAAAATCAATAACAAATTCTGCGTACAATATAATATCAATGATGACACTTTAAATTTATAGAAAAACCATCACTACTTTACCAAGTTCCAGGTCAAGTAAATATTACGGACAGGGAACTATGTTATTTTGTGCTATTGACAGATATAGACTGTGAAATTATAAAAATAGAAAAAGACTTCGAATTTTGGGAAAATGACATGTTGCCAAAGTTAAGTAATTTTTGGTTGGATTGCGTCTTACCGGAATTAGCGGATCCGAGATTACCTTGAGGTTTACGAATTCGGGATTCTACATCAATTGTAGAAGCCCAACAAGAAAAAATTAATAAAGCTCAACAAAAACTAGAAAAAAGAGAAAAGTCCAGCTTTAAAAAGCAAGAAATAATTATGGTTTTGAATAGTAATTATTGCTTGTAAATTGTAAATTTGTTTTGCTTTTTTTTTATTTATTTCTATGATTTTAAAGAGTTTTGTGTTTCGCTAACTGCCCATTATTTGTTTGACAGAATAGGTGTAGTGTGTAAAAATCCAGAGTTAAGAGTTGTATCGTAATTGTTTTAACTATAAATTTAATTAATCTTTTTATTTATTTCTACGATTTTAAAAGTTTTGTATTTTCGCTAACTGAATATTTTTTTGAATATATTTGTTTGATTTAATTGTTTTTGTTTATTTATTTCTATGATTTAAGAAATTTTGTATTTCGCTAAACTGCTCATTATTTGTTTGATAGAATAAACTTATGTGCCAAAAGCCCAAAACCTTGGTTAGATTTTTAAAATTACAAATAAATAGTCTTTACTACAATCTACAACCCCAAGCAGGTAAACCAAAGGATTAAGAGAAAGGTTCACCTCCTGCTGTGTAGCAATCTGTGGTAGCAATAAACCATATTTTACTTAGCACATTTGGTTGCATACTTTACAGAAAAACAAAACGCAAGCCCTCTGGTGGTAAAGCTTTGCGTAACCACGGGTCCTACCGCCTTAAGAGTTTGAATTTCCAATTTGAACATAAAATATTATGCAAGCCAGCTTTAATCCAAACTGTTACAAAAATTTTGCATTGTGCACCACCTAACGGACAAATAAGCGTTATTTGGTGCTTCGTGCTTTTGTGACGGTACTTTATACGTATATCAGCTATTATGATCAAGTACCAATACGAATGATCTTTCAAACCAGGCAGTACTAACGATCAAGCGGTGCTGCTATCGTTTCTATTGCCAGTTGTCATTTTGACGTGCATTAGGGGGTTTGAATTGAAACAGTAGGATTATGATGCCATGTTGTTGTAATATAAATTGTCTCAATAAAAATGGTGCAGAAAATACTACCTTATTACACCATGTGAAATATTATCAAACTAAACTTTAATCCAAGCTGTTACAAAAAATTGACATAGATGCACCACCTAAAGGACAAATAGTCGTTACTGATGCTTCGTGCTTTTCTAATGGTACTTTAAGTATATCAATTAATCGAAACGCAATTCATCGAAACGACAATTCATCGAAAAGACAATTAATCGAAATTTCGCAATTCAGGAATTTCGTCAACTTTTTTTAAGGATAATTATATATTACTTTTTAAAAATTTGTTTTGAGTTTAATTATACCGAATAAATCTTAGGAATTGCAGCATGCCCACCAGCCCACAAGAAATGCAGGGATTGTGCAGAGAGAACAGTACAGCTGATTGAAAATTATAATCAAGAAAATATCTTCGATTTCTTGAGTAGAATAGCACACAACACAGGATTTTAGAAAATGTACCTACACATATATGTACGCATAAGGTATTATTTACGATATCAATTAGAAAAAAATACAACAAAAACGAAAAAAATCATAAAGAGATTGTTTACCGACTTTTACAAATATTTAAAAAACAAAAAAAACTTCTATACACACCAGCGACATGCTGCAAGTCCTAATGTGCCTTGATAAAATGTGAAAGGTAATTCGGGTGGATTTTTCGGTATAAATAAACTCAAACAAATAAAAAAAAATATATTATCCTGAAAAAACCTGATGAAATATCTACAATGCGAAATTTCGATAAATCTTCCTTTCGATAAATTGTTGATTCGATTAATTGTGTTTCGATGAATTGTTTTCGACAAATTTTCTGATAATGATTGAGATCAGGTACCGATACGAATGATATTTAAAACCAAGCAGTACTAATGGCCAACTCTCAGCAGCGGCGCTGCTGTCGTTTTTAATGCGGCTGTCACTTTGACGTACCTTAAGGGGTTTGAATTTCTAATGTGAAAAGTAGAATTCATCATGCTATGCTGTTGTACTATCAATTTTCTCAGTAAAAGTTGTGTAAACAACATACTACCATATTACAGCATGTGAAATATTATATAAGTCAGCTTCAATTCAAACAAACGAAATAGTCGTAACTGATGCTTCGTGCTTTTCTGACGGCCTTTATACGTATATCAACTATTTTGATAAAGTATCAATACGAATGATCTTTAAAAACAGACAATACAAATGACCAAGCCTCCGCAAGTGGCGGTCAGCTGTCACTTTGACGTGCGTTAGGGGGTTAAATTTCCAATGTGAACAGTACAATTGTAACGCCATGTTGTTGTAATATCAATTATCTCAATAAAAGTGGTGCAAACAAATTACTACATTATTACACCGTGTGAAATATTATGCAACTCAACTTTAATCCAAGCGACCCCCGTGTGATGATAAGAAGCGTTGAGCAATTTGAGTATAAAGTTTGAATTACATTTTTTTTCTTTCATTAAATTTTATTGTTGTTAATGAACATTTAATGAATAGCGGTTTCAGACATTTAAAAATAATAAAACAGTAATAATTGTAATTAAATCTTTATTTTATTTTAAGTCGCATTTTTAAGAATTCCAACCGTTGAACATACTATAAGGTACGATGGCCTCCACTAATGAAAATCAACTTCCCTAGGACTTCCCCCTTTCATAAAACAACCGTACCAATCTTCCCATTAGGTTTTGATTTACTAAACAATTACAAGGTTGTTCATTTTCTGGAGTTAAGTGCTTTTCTCTGTGTGTTTTATATATCTGCTACTCCTAGTAAATATACTGGTGGCATAATGTTTTTATTTTTCAACGCAATTAATACTGTCAATTCCACCATGCATAGGCGCCGACTTAATGGGGGCCGCCAGGCCCAGGCCCCACATGAAATGATAGACGTGGGGCTGGGCCCCACATAAAATTCCTGTGTTTAAATTTAAAATACATTTTTTATGGAGTAACTTTGTTGTTAGTTGGAGTTGTCTTTTGCCTAGTTTATTTTTATATTTTATGAAGTAGAATTTGTTTTTGTTTTGACATAGAAATATTTAACTTGTTTGTATAATGTATTTGTAAATAAATCTGTTTAGCATACCTATTTATATTCTTATCATTAAATAGTATCTAAGTGCTGCTTGTCTATGTTTTTTAAATTTTATGCGTTATTTTTTATATTTTCTGAAATTTAAATCGAATAAATCAGTTTCAAAAATATAGTCAATTGGAGTCAAGCGTTAAAACTGTGTATTTGAACTCAAATTTTTCGAAATTTCCAGGGGGAGGACCCCCCTTCTAGCTGGGGATTCTCCGTAGCCCCCCCCCCTACGGTGAATATCCCATGGCCCCACATTAAATTTTACGAAGTCGGCGCCTATGCCACCATGTATTAATATATAAGTACTAGTGACGTGTAACGTTCTAAAAATCTTGATATAGATAACCTATCAATCGATTCAGAAACAACTATGAGTTTTACATTGAAAGATCACAGAAGCGATTTTTGCGAATAATCGAAACTGTGACATTAGTGATGGGCTTATTCGAATGAAAAATAACCGGTTATCCGGTTATTGAAATAACCTCTGCAACTCGGTTTTCGTTCCAAGTATTCGAATGAAAACTAACCTCATTCTCATACGTACTACGTGCCGTATCTCAGCGACCTGCGAGTGATCGCAATTCTGTAAATAATACGTTATTCATAACCATCAGCAAGGCAGATTGTACTGATTGACCTAAGTGAGGCTCGCGGCTGCTTGTTGATGTTATTAACACATTTGAGACTCCTAGTCGACCAGTTAAATTTATGGGGCCGTTCCTACTAAAGATAACGGCCTGCTGAGTATGTGATTTGCCGAAGCTGTGTTGGTATTAATTTATAACGGCCGAAATTTTTGCTTCGAAACGCGGTTGATTATGTCTAATAAGGGATAAACAGAAAGCCAAATAAGATTTTCCAATATCGTAACAGATTTATATTTAATTTTTAATAACGGAGCAGTCGATGCCCATCCGTCGTCATATGATATGAACGTGGGACAAGAAGTGGATTTCGATGTTTAAAATTTTAAGTGTGCTTCCTTAGAACCGCGGAAGGCTGAACGTAGATAAATTATGGATTCTAAAATATACCGGTATGATGTGCAAGCGAAAAGGGAAGGGTGTCTACTAGAGAATTTTAGGAACTAAAATAGATTCAATAGATACTTTGTATTCGCATATTTGTCATTTCTTTATGATTAGTATTGATATAGCTATTCTTAATGGTTTAAACTCCTTAGAAATCAAATAAAAATCATTTACACAATTATTATAATTAACGATTAACTGAGTTCTCTGCTATCTGCAAGTTACGATGCCGATGCAGATGACGGTCAACCGCCACCGGCAAACCGCCCACCGGCAAACCGGCGAAATCAAAGCGAATCGAGAGCAAAAATTTATTCGAATGATTATTCAAATAATCATTCGGTTATTAATATCATTCGAATGCAAATAATTCGGTTATGAAAATTGTCCGGTTATGCCCATCACTATGTGACATGTCGCAAGTAGAATGGGTTGCATATTTTCTAACTTTAGGCGTCACCATTTAGAATGTGCATCTTGTATAATTTTTGTTGGGGGCGTAGAATTTTGCCAAGATTCAAAAGAGACACGACAACTTAAAAGGTTTGAGAATCACTGGTATATATGTATTACTACCTTGTTATACAAATATTATGCAACATTTTCTGTAGAGTAGGATTGAGATGAGAAGACAGCAGTAAGTGACGTCATATGCGTCGACAGCAATCATTCTACAGCAATCATTTACTGTCAATCATTGGCAGCGTTCATTGGTTTTAGAAAAGAGGTCACAACGTAATGAAATTGGTAATTACATCAGAGACGGTCTCTTAATTATACTGTTAATTTTTGTGAATTACGTATGTTAAATGAAATAAAGATAAATAATGAAAATACAGGGGCACACGCACACACACACGAACAAAACAAACGGATATACACTCGCAATTCAGAATATTTACAAAAACTACAAGATACACACGCCACGCTTAATCGAACAAAGCTCACAAATAAAACGGTTTTGCGTTTTGCAATTCAGGTAGAAAACTTTATAAATATCGAGAAATATATCTAGCCGACACTACTGACCCTTGTGTGTCACCTTGACAAAGAGAAGGTTACTCCTTTACCTACGTAATGGACCCGTCCAACACAAAATCGGCTACTCCACATCTATGGTGTCTTCTCATCTCAGTCTTACATTCGCAAAAATTTATCATAGGTGCGCCACCTACGTGCTACGTGTTTGTGCTATTGTCGGTAATAGTGTCTTAAGGGTGAATGATTTTGTCAGTAATTTTTTTACAAAACTTTTTTGTTGTGGCAACGTTACGAGATAAATTAATTTGATCAAATTGCATTTATACTAACGCACAAGGCACAATGGCAGTTCATATGCTGTCTTTGAAATACCGCCTTGGTTAAAACATTATGTTTGGTGGGCACCATGAATGCAAGTAGTAAAAATAAACTGACAAAATTCCAAGGAAACATGTTGATTTTAAAAACGTACGATTGGTTGAATTTTGAAAAATCATGGCATTTGATTATATATTAGATTAGATATAAGAAATGCCAAAAATAGTCATAATAAAATTATACAGGGAGATCAAAAATAAAATTGATCGCGGGAGCCATTGAAAACAATCAAACTTGCCGAATCTGTAGCATGCTTTTTGTTGACATAGAACTGTCAATTTTTTTTAAATTCACTTTCGACATTTTGTTTAACTTATTCCATTGTTATTTTAATGTTATCTATCAATTTAATGTATAAATTTGGTTTAAATTACATATTTTGCATATTTGTGTAGCTGATGATTAGAATCTTAGTCACATAAACTAATAATTCAGTTACGTAGTTCAAATGTACTTAGTTTTATAAAGTGCAGTGTAGACAACATTTTTCATGACCATCCTTGACCAAGACAATGTTTGACATCCCGGTACTAACTTATTATCTTCTTGAGGGTTGTAAAATACAAACTACAAGCAAAACTAAGCGCCGGTTGTGCCACCTAACGGATAAATACAGGTTACTGGTGCAATTGTGCGTTCGTATACATGCTTGGTATTGTATCGCCCGGCTTTATTGTCATTCAAATCCAGTTCTCCAGTTAACTACCTATCGACAAAAATTCCATTCAGCAAAAGGCTAGCGACCAAACCTCACAAGAGGTGTTGCTATCGTTGACATTGCCAACTGTCACTTGGACATGTACTATTTGAGAAAAAACGATTTTTTTTGTTGCTGGTACCCACAGCATTTATTGATTAGCTGAGTTAAGCACTGTAACTATAATCTTACATGTTGTAAAATATTGTGCATTCCCGTTTCAGTACGAGCTAGAAAAAAAACTAGCGCCAGTTGTGCAACCTAACAGACCTGTTCCGATACCAAGTATCGCCACGAATAGCTTGTAAAAAAGGCACCACTAACGACCAACAACCAAGCGGCGCTGCTATCGTTTGTGTTGCCAGAAAATGTGAGGGTTTTAATTTCTAAACTAAAGCCGGGGTCGGTAGCTCAGTGGTAAGCATCCTGACTACTGATCTAAGGGTCGCGAGTTCGATTCTCGGTCCCGGTGAGGTTTTCAAAAATAAAAAAATGCAGATGAAAACTTCTACAGAATGCCATCATTCGGAAGTGATGTAAAGCCGTGGGTCCCATGTGACTACGATGTGTGCATGTAAAAGATCTCTTGCTAAGGTTGGAACTTCTTAGTCTCGGCAAAATTCTAAGTAGGACTTTGACCATATGACCAAAGCAGTCGGTGTCTAAGGTACCTGGTAGTCTGCATGCCTAGACCTTGTCCATTACCAAACAAACAAACAAACAATTTCTAAACTGGAGAGTACATTTGTGTGGTGCTATGTGTTTGTTGCATTAATTGTCACAATAACTGTGTGCTAACTTATCATCATCTTCTTGGATTCTATAAAATTTTTCATATCCTGTTTTAATCTAAACTAAGCGACGATCGTGCCACCTTTCGAACAAATAAGCGTTTGTGGCCCCATTTGTGCGTTCGTGGAGGAACTTGGTATAATATCAGCCGGCATACAATTCAAATCCAGTTGATATATCAAGTATCGGCACGAATGATATTTACCAAAGGCATCACTAACAATCAAACCTCCGCTAGAGGCGTTGCTATTGTTCATATTGGCAGATGTCATTTTGAGAGTTAGAATTTCTAATTTGGAGAGTCATGCTATAATAAAACTTACTATTTATATGTTATTTGGGTTAAGTGGCA
>CALNHX010010916.1:0-36260 GCA_940337035.1 Agriotes lineatus | reverse complement strand
GGTGATCCAACAGTTAGCGTGGATTTTTTCATCAAATAAAAATTCATTTTATAAACTTACGCCTGAAATATTTATTATATCAGAAAGTTTAACATGTAGCATTTATGTATGAAAAACAATATCATTCATATTACCTCCATGCCTTCGTTGACAGGAGGTTATTCGAACGTCAAAATTTTCGATAACTTTTCGCAGTAAAAGTAGATCAATGGCATCTAATGCAGCTCGAATCTGGTCTTTCAATTGGTGAAGTGTTTGTGGGTTATTAGTATACACTTTATTTTTCAAATACTCCCAAAAGAAAATAATCTGAAGGAGTAAGATCACAGGATTCTGGGTGAAAATTCATCTCACAGTTTCTGGAAATGATACGATCGTCGAACTTCGCGCGCAATAAGGGGATTGTTTTGTGGCTTCTATGAGATGTAGCGCCATCTTGCTGAAACCCGAGCTGATTCATATCCGTTTAATCCAATTTAGGTCTCAAAAATTCTCTTAGCATGTTAAGATCCTTTGCATAGTGCCATAGGTCATACCCAATGTTTGGGCCCGGTGGCAGATTGAAGTTCTTGGTTGTTCACGCACATTAACAACCACGGCAGCAATATTTTTTTTAATGAGCTGTACGATGATGCTGATACTCTTTACGATCTTCCACCTATCCAGTTTCTTCAAATCGTCGCACTACTCTGCAGATTCATGACTCATTAGTACGATTATTTTGACCGAAGTAGTCTCGAATTTTACGAAATGTTTTTTTGATGGAACGATCATTTTCGTAGTACGTTTGAATAACTTTTACTCGTTGTGAGGTTGAAAAAAACTCCATTGTTGCAATTGCCAAAGCCTATAACTGACCTTTGTCAACAAATGTTTTCATGGCCATTGCGATATATGTCAGATAACGACAATCAATATCCACGCCAACCGTTGGACCACCCATTATATGGCAGCACCATTAACAAAATTATCTATTTGCAATGTAGTTTAATTCTTCAAACAAGCAACTGTCAGTCGGTCTGTTATGTAGTTTGTATTTGATAGTCGGGGCAGAAAACGCTCTCAACGATTTTCCTAAGATTAAATAAATTTTGTGAATGGAAAAACAGCTACCTATATCAAAACCAAGTTAAACGCAATTCTTAGCGAGCATGTACCGTCGTTTATGGCGGCTCACACATGAATTGTCTAATTTAAACGTAACGTAGCGAGCTGTGAAGACAAATTACCTGACACAGTGAATGCCTCAATGAGTGACTACCTCCGAAGTGATCGAAACAATTCACAAAATCGTTTTGTTCGAGCATAGAATGAAAGTTATAGAAATAAGAAGAAGATAAATATCTTAGCTGAACATGTTCACAAACCAATACACTTGAAGAAGCTGTCGCATTTCCTTACATCGGGCCTAAAACGTGTGCGAACTGATATTTCCTTCAAAAGTTTGGAGCGTTTCAAACCTAACCCGAACTGTTGATGAGACTTGGGTCCAGCACTACACGTCTGCGATAAAAGAACAGTCAAACCGTTGGCATAGCAAACCAACGCTGATACGAGTCATCGCCATTGGTTTTTGCGATGTGTAGGGGATCATTTTCATCAACTATCTTGTAAAAGAAGAAAATCACTAGCGAGTATGACAGTTTATTGCAATGGTTTATCAACGATGAAGGACAAATCATAGCATTTGTGAAAGAAGAAAGCGCTATTTTACCAAGGCAACGCATCAGTTCACACATCAGCAGTTGTAATGGTCAAAATCCACGACTTGAGGTTCATATTGCTACCGCATCCACCCACAAAGAGAAGATTTTTTCTGGTAATAATGAAGTAATCTACGGTGTAAATGACTATTTTGAAGAGCTCAACAAATCGTGTGCTGAGCCAACAATGGCTTGTTTAAAAATAAATAAAATTCAACCTGAATATAATCATTTCTAATACGATTAGTCAAAGTTGTGTGGATTATTGTTACTGTGGTATCACGAATGTTCATTGTGCTTCGATATGAGTAGTAATACCACCTCAAAAATAAGTCACGTAACTTTGGCTAAGAATGGTATTCTACACTACAAACTGCAAAATATTAGAACACGAACGTTTCGGAAGATCAATCTACTTCCGTTTTCAACAAATAACTAATTAAATTAAAGTTAACTATGTGAACTGTAATGCGGCTTTTTTACTTAACAAGATATATAATCTGTAAACGAAATCATAATTGACAAATCGATATGCGCTATTAATACTAGCTCAACATAGTCCACGAGCTCGATGTTTACTACTCAACACGCAATGTTTAAATGCCGCACACAAGTGCGCTGAATGCGGTCCTGACTCGTTGCAATTCTAGAATTCAGCTGACGCAATACGTCCACAGGATGAGGTTCGGGTTCTGCGAATTCAGCAAGTACGCACAAGTAGCCTTTTGACGCGTAATTGTTGCACGGCTTTAGATTTTCACAATCTTCCTGGGCCGTACATTCACTCGTGAAGTGTAATTACAGTAACCAACCTTGCATTTTTTAGTTGCACAGAGTCTTGGAGTTCCACTCCGGGGTGTTGACAAAGTCGACTGGCTTCCCTGAAGCTCGAACGGCAGCCTGAATAGTCGCTTCTGACTATGAACGGCAGCTGAACCTGGGAGATGCTTCCCCAAGCTCTTATTATTCACGTGGCGTTCCTTGTTGCTTGGACGACACGCACTGGTCGCTTCTTAGCACGCGACTGCCTTCGAGTTTTTCCCCTTGGGCACCACTGGCTTTATTGTTCATGCTGTGTCACCTACAGTTAGCTGTGTTGCCATGTGCAGAAAAGGCACTCGCGGAAAAATGCGTTTTAAGCTAATTGATACATCCTGAGAAATATGGTTCAGTTTCATTACTAGCAGGATAATGTTCAAATACCAAAGCTATGAAATATATAGGGTGACACAAATCGGTCCGTTACCGAACCTAGTTTATTTTACGGGAAATGTGAAAAGATGCAACTCACTTCTCCAATAAATAAATATTTAATTTTTCACGATATTGATTTTTTGGTGCATAGGGTGCATATAGATATTTGTAAACGAATCTCTTACGGCGACTCCAAGAAACAAATCAGTTATGTTCTAAATATTTTTAATAGCATTAATAAACGTTTAGAATTTGCCATCGGAACCGAAGAGACTAGAAAACTTTCCTTTTTATAATTATTAGTCATTAGATAAGACGCCGACTTGATTTTTGATCTAGTAAAAAACTTATTAGTTCTAACACAATTTTAAATTTCAACTTGACACACCCTATGCATCACAAAATCAATATTATTAAACACAATCTAAACAATATTGTAAAATCAAGCCGTCACAATTTTCATGAAAAACTACTGAGAATCTATTTGATATGTTAATTTGCCACAATTATTGCAAACCATTAACTACAATATAATTTACATCCACTCTCTCACAGTCAAAAAGAACTCTCAACCACGGGATCCCACTAATTATAATTTTTCCAAAATGTTTCGTATTTTGGGAGTGTCGGACCAAATCACTAAGGTCCTTAGAACTTCGAAGGCTTTTATTGCCCAATACAACACTAAAATTGTAAGAAACATTCTTTTTCAAAAACAAAAAAAACGTCTACATTAAATCAGAGAAACCTTATTTCTAAAATATCCTGTCAGACTATACAGCGGTTGCATTGTTACGGCTATTGGATATTAGTTGAGCGTATTTTGGCGTTAGCCTATATTTTCTTACCTGAGCTGCTCTAAACGCACTTAATTACAAGAATACGAAGATAAGAGGGATATGATTTCAAGGTTCCGATATGATCATCGCAGAATAGCAATTTTGCTTATGATCAGGAGCGTTAACTGCATTTGCTCGGCGAGTTGTGAGTACTGTATTTTAGTAGTAATAATTTTTTGAAATAATTGAATCATTTAAATGGTTCAATTGGAGTGCTTACTTATTTGTTGACTTTGTCGTATTTCGAAATTGTTCATCCCACATTGTTTGACGAGATTCGTAGTAGTGTGAATCTGCTTTGCTAATCTGTGAGGTTAGCTGCCGTACGATGTAAATCGGTGCTGTAGTAATTTCCTAGTTCTGATCAGGCATTCTAGTGTTATTGCGTCACATTGTGTTGGTATTAGACTAGTTTTGGTTTGATTGCGTAGAAAAAATAAACATATATAACAACTGGTACAAAAGCAAACGATTTATCGAGACTTTGTGAAATTTCGATGTCGCCTCAACTTAAATGAGGGATCTGTGTATCGACTAAAAGTAGCTGCTTATTCATTATAGTTCTCGATTAGTATCTGTGGATCGTTTCGAGATAAACACCAAGACGATGAAATTGAATCAATTCAGCCATGTGATTGTCCCTATTGGCGCTTTGCAATTTCATTCTAATATTTGGGTCAACCTTCGGATTATTCGACGTAGAACTAGAAAAAACACTGTCAGGACATTTTTAAATCGTACGTTCGTACGGCTAATTAGCCTATTTTCTAAATTTCGACCCCTCTTGTATATGGGTTTTTTTGTATTATTCCGCCTGAATGTAAGCATATCGAATTTTGTGCAAGCATTTAGTAGCTTTCTAACGCACACCTCTGGGTCGTTCACTTACAGCTATCGGATATAAAAGGCACTCGTTTGGTGTAGCTTGTTTGCAATTCGTAGCCACGCTAGGTTACAAATATCGATATCTGCAAGCCGCGTTTTAGAACGTTCCGCGACATAAATTTAACAAACAACGGCCATGGGTGCGAGAGAGACCTATCATGTACCGCTCGGCTGCCCCGTTTCTTTATCGATCGCGTGCCGGTCTGGCGCTGTTTTGTTAGCAGTTGGCATCCTCATCTGCACGCGACAGTTTGGTTTGTGAAGTAGGTCTCTCGCGGTGCGCCCTTCTGGGCTGCACTTGCGAGGGTGTTTAACGCGTTGTGCTGTTCGGTCTGTGTGCGCGCATGCCATTGTTTAGTGTGTTATTATAACTCCCGTCGTTTCAGAACATTTAGCCGTCCGTTACGCATCTTACTGTGTTAACGTGAGTGGCCGTTTGGGACGGGGTTCAATTACCGTAAGCCTTTTGAGTTTCCAATTTGCCGCGGAGCCGCAAACTCCTATATTTCGTCGATTAGACGGATTCCTTTGTAGGGGGACTCATTAGCAGTGTTTTGTGTTGTTGTTCTGCCTTTTCGTGCAAACTTCGCATTGCGTCTCGTATTAGAGGATAAAGCCCCATGTGCCCAGCTCCCGCAGCCCGTCGAGTTGTTTGTAGTATTTTTCTTCCAGTCTTGTTTTCTGCAGTATTTGGATACCGCAGCCATCACAGCAGCTCAGGGCATCGGTTGCCGCACAGCCAGACTCCTTACAGGTATCGTTTGTATTGCTTACTAGGGTTTAATGTGCCGTTTAACCTATATACAGTGTGCTTCATCGAAATATCGGACAGTTGGTGTAGCGTCTCGGTTATTTAGCCTTCATTGTGTACTTTTTGTAATTGTCAAACCGTTACAGTGGTGTTTCTGTCATTAACAGTTCATTTACCATCACTTAATCTAGTTTCATGTCGCCCTTTATCACCGCTATTTGTCTAGAGTTTACTATTCATATCGTTTTACGAGATTATTGTCGATTTACCGAATCTATGTCAATAGTTCTAAAACGTTGCGCAATTTACCGAACTGCCGTATATATATAGTTCATATTTACAGGTGCATTTTTCTACGTTCTCAAATATTTTGATCACTACATGTCATATTAGATAACTGTGGTGTTCTTTGCTATTGTGCATGAGATGTGTGTGTTTATATTTTACAGTTGTAAGAGGAGTTTGACCAGTTGCTCAAGTGGGTGGATTTTAAAAAGGTAGATCCGTTGATGCTGAACCGGCTAGCTGTCCAGATTACTGCCAAGTTTACAGTTAAAAGGTGAATTTATATGCTTCCCTGTTCCTCAGTGAGTTTACCTGTGCATTCCCGTTTATCGTGATAGAATTGTGGTGGCGCTCAATTAATTTAGATTTGTTTACCGTTCATTAGGCCATTGCCCTTGTGTTAGCTCGTGTTGGACCACCCCTCGTCCCACTATAGATTAGCCGGCACCTCTTGTTATAGGCTGGGCAGCGGTCCCATGTGAGTTACATTCCCGATTTTGTGGGATATTGTACGCGCTAGTCGTCTAGCTTTTTCGTGGCTTTCGTAAATACCGTTATAAGCTAGCGCGTTATCGTAAATGTCGTTTTAGCCTATAACAACACGTTTAAAAGTCGTCCAATACCTCGACTAAGATGTGTGCTAATGACATCTTCATTGTAGGGCTTTTTCTTTGTATTATTTTAGGGTAGTATTGTATTGGATTTATTTTAGTCTCTTTTCTGTGCTGTTCTGCACGGTTTATATTGATCTTCAGAGATTTGCGTGTGCTATGTTTCTGCGTCGTCCGGTATAGAACCTGTGATGAATCAAGACTATCTACACTAAAGGCGACATACAAGCTATTAATTTATTTATATGTTACTTAAATATTTGGTCACAATTAGAGTGTAGTAAGGTGATGTGAAGAATCACTTTCCGTTGCCGGACTTAGTGAGGCAGTAATGTTCAATATATATTTCCTACGTACTTTTCATGTGGACTGTTTGGGTGTATGTTAAACCTATATCGATAATTACCAATTTACTGTGAGCGCCTCGTCGTTATGGCGTTGCGAATTTATTATGTACTGTTAAATGACATAAATTTAAATTACATGTACATATGTATATAGATATATTAGTACGAGAAACTGCCTTTTTTGTACATAAAATAATAATATATATCTTAGTTTAATTGTGCCATATTTTTCTTGTTTTTGCCTTAAAAAGGTATAGCTTATCAGTTCGTCCAATTTAGATTTGCGAATTGTTGATTATTTACACTGGTGGCGCCTGTATTTAGTTATAGGTATTCAGTTTAGTGTTAACCCACTCCCTGCTACCGGAGTTTCATTAACGAGCCCCGGTAAACGCAATGGTCACGGGACCATTTTTGGGTATTCACAATTCGCTATCTGGGTTGCTTTGAACGGTGTTATGCTAGTCATTGGTTTAGTTTGGTGTTATTAATTGTTAGAGCGTTTAACGGTGTTATAGTTTTTTCAAACTTGATAAGTCTAGCAAATACTGAAATGCATAAAATTTATGGCAAGGCATTAATTAATTTGAGGTTGTGATAAATTTGGTGGCTGCAACCAGTATAGCTCCCTTAGTACCTTTTGGGTAAATTATAAGTTTCAAGACTTGCTTGGTATTCCATCTGTTTAGATAACAAACTTGTCCCGTTAATAGTCAGTTTGTGTAGGCCACACGTTTGTCATACAGGGCCATTTTTGGGTATTCTCAATTAGCTATCTGACTTGCTCTGAAAAGGCCTGCTACTCGTACTGAACAAACTAAACCAAATTTTATGTATGATTTCTTCGACTTGTATGAAAAAACACTAAAGAAGTTGGCTTATCTTGGCTTACCTGATGGTAAAGCACACTCAATTTTCAACTTGGCGGAAACTTCTATTGCTCATGATTAGGGTGCGGGCAGATTTAATGACACAATAAATTCACAAAACTGCAATGGCTGTCTAAACCAAACTTTGAATTAAAATCTATAAAACATATGTAAACTTACAACAGTTTTAAAATTTTAGATATCCCTGTAAAATATGCGGAAACATTTCGACCTGTGCAGTTGACCAGCTGAAGCGTGACTATCATTGTATAGTATTAGAGCAACCATGACATAGTTGATACGCTGCAGCACATGCAGTTATGCTGGCTTTTTAAATTAAGATATTAAATTAGAAGCGTGCGAGTGGAGTTTTATTATATTTTGATAGAAAGCAATAAGGCATATGTATTTATTACGAGGATTGTTCAATAGAAACACGTTTGTATCGAATAGGTACGACTTGATCATCATGGCACTTGCATGCTTCTATTGAAATTGTTTATTGGCGTATTAGTGAGGTGTCTGACAAATTTCTTTACGATTGCTTATAGAGCTAGGTAAGGCGTTTACTATAGAAAATCCGTCCAAAAGCAATATGCGTACTATTATTTAATTTTTATCCGGTGAAGGACGTTAACCATTAGAAATCCATGAGAGAATGAAAGCTGTCGATGGTGACTTATTCTCACACGGCAGCGATTTAGTGATGCAGAACATTTCGACAAGGAAGAGATTCGACCAAAGACTCGGCCCGTCATGACATGTTCAAGTTGCGAGAGAAAATGTGAGGCGTTTGGAAACCGCTTTACTGCAAATTGACGCATTAAAGTCAAATAATTTTCTAAAATGATGAGCATCAGCATGGATAATGTCCATTCCATTATTTATACTCTTATTACTACACAGTTCATGTCCTTGATCCACTAAAACAATCACCTAAGAGGTAGCGATTCATTTCGAACGCTGAAATGCAGACTGCCGAAAAGAAGTATGAAGAGATGTGTACGAATGATTTTTGATTTAACAGCTGATTCTGCGACTGTTAAATTTGTTAAACAATATAAATGCATTTTCGTGTAGTAAGATGAAGAAGACGTATACCATACGCTTGAATATATACAGGGCGTTTCCTAAATAAGTAATCAAACTTAAAGGTGGTAATCTGTGGCTTATTTTAAGAAGAAAAGTTTCTATAAACATGTTTCCTAAATTGCTTCAGTTTCAAAATACAGGGGGTCAAAGAAGTGGGAACAAAATAGAAAATTAAAGAAATTTTAAGAACGACTAGATATTTTATTCAAATTTGGTATGCTTACATGTAGTACTAAGAGCCACTTTTCAGTATCATTTAAAAAATTTCAAGTGAGTGCATGTGGGTAATCATATTACATTTTTTAATTAGAAAATGACCTTTTTTTTTATTGTCAACGACTAACTATTTACAATCTGCTACTTAGCATTAAGTAAATTCTTTAAATGAAAAAATGACATGCAAAGTAATCATCCAGTGATGACACTTTCAGTTGCTTAACTAAATCAATAGAAATGCTTGCCTTAAACTATTACATATAAAATAGATCTTCCGTAACAGAATGAAGGAAGTTTGGTATTATGTGTTCGCTGTCTAACAGTGTTAAGTATATTGCTTATTAAAGCTATATGGTAAATCTAGGGTATAATATCTCTTAAGTCTGCGATTGTCCTCACTATTGTCAAGTAGATTTAACGCTAGACTATTCAGATGCATTTGTAATTTCTCTAAGTATTTTTCACTTACGCGCACTATTTCACTTTTTATTGTATTCATTTTAAGGTCGATGTTTATTTCAGCGTTGGTAATAAACTGTGGAGCGTTGGTGATGGTCCGTAACATCTTTGATTGGAATCTCTCTAGAATGAATATGTTCGAATTTGACGCTGTCCCCCATATTTGGATTCCGTAGAGCCAAACAGGCTTAAAGATCACTTTATATATTAACAATTTGTTGTCCAGGCTAAGCTGGAAGTTTCTGCCTAGCAGCCAGTAGTAGCTTTTAAATTTCAAATTCAGTTGTAGTCGCTTTTTCCAGATATGAGTTCGCCATGTAAGAGTCTTGTCTATATGAATACCCAAGTACTTAGCACTGTCAGATGGTAGTATTTCCTTTCCATTTAGTGCCTCTTCGCTTTATGAACGGAACATATACAGACTTAGTTCCGTTTAATTTTATGTGCCATTTATTAAACCATTCTTGTGCATGATCCAAACTGTTTTGCAGTTTTTGTACTGCCCTAACTGGGTTTTCATCAGTGGTTAAAATAGCCGTATCATCGGCAAATGTGGCAAACATAGAATTGTTGTCAGTGGGCAGGTCAGCTGTAAATATAAGATATAATAGGGGTCCCATGATGCTTCCTTGGGGAACTCCCGCTTTTATCTCTGCCAGGTTTGTCATCTGTTCTTCGTGCTTGACTAGGAAATATCTTTCTTGTAGATATGATTTTAATATAATATAAAACGTATCCGGTAGACATTGCTTTAGTTTCAAAAGAAGTCCCTCGTGCCATACTTTTTCAAATGCTTGACTTACATCGATAAAGATAGCAGGGCAGTATTGTTTTGCTTCGAACGCTGCAGTTATGTAATGTACCACACGATGTAACTGTTCGATCGTCGAATGCTGCTTTCTAAACCCGAACTGATGTTCCGGTATTATTTTTCTTTCGTGTAGTATGGGCATTAGACGTTTCATTAACAGCTTCTCGAATAATTTACTTAAAATAGGCAAGATACTGATCGGTCTGTATGATGTTACTTCGTAGGCTGGTTTTCCTGGTCTTAAGATTAGGATAATCTTGGCTATCTTCCATTGTGCAGGGAAGTAGCCAGTTCTTAGTATGGCGTTAAAAATGTGTGTTATCAGCGTGGTCCCTTTATTTGGTAGCTCCTTTAGGATACGTCCCGTAATCAAATCATACCCAGGTGATTTTTTGTCTTTCAGGCCTTCAATCATTTTCCTGACCTCGTTATATGAGAGGTATTTAATCGGCAAAGATAATTGTAGGGGTACATCCAAGAGGTTTTGTATTTCGTCACGTTCTATTGCCGAAATAGCTTCATCTGGTTGGAAGAATTTACCTAGGTGCTCTGCAAAAACCTCTGCCTTTTCAGAGTCACTCTTAGCCCAGCTTCCATCGTTCCTGCGGATCGGAGGAATTGTTTGTTGAGGTTGTTTGAGGCGTTTGGTGGCCTTCCACAAGGAATAGTCAGTAGCCTCCGTTGCAGTGAGACCTTCAAGGTAGCGCGTAAAGACTTCATTTTTGTAATCGCTGATTAATTTCTTTAATTCTCTACAGGCGTTGTTATACCTACGTTTTACTTCTGGGTAGCGTCTAGTTTGCCATATCTTGCGTAATCTTCTTTTATCAGCAATTTTATCCATGATCACATCGGGAAGATAACGTTTGGTTGGTTGCGCTTGTGCTGTTGGTGTAGCATTCCACACAGTGTTTTGTATGGTAGTAGTTAGGATTTCAACAGCATTTTCGATATCCTCGTTGCTTTTTAAAGAAACATTTAAAGAAAGGTTCTTATCTAATGTCTCTCTAAACTCATCCCAATTAGTAAGGTGCGTATGTAATTGCGGAGCTTTTGTTTTTAGTATAATAGATGAGCTCAGGGTTAGGATAACTGGCGAGTGATCGTAACATAGGTCAAAATTTTCATCCACCATCATATTTGTATTGGCGATACCATTGATAATAAATATATCTATGGAATCGGGTATTTTTTGCGGGTCGGACGGCCAGTAGGTAGGTTTGCCTGTTGATACGGTATTGTAGTGTTTTTCGGCTGTAACAGTTTGCAGAATTCTGCCTCTAGGGGTGCACAATCGGGAGCCCCACTGGTAATGCTTTGCGTTAAAATCCCCGCCAGTAATAAACCTTGTTCCTAGTGTTTGGAAATACGCAATAAACCCATCTTTATTTGGTCTATATCTTGGAGGGCAGTACACTGCCGACACAGCCAGAGGACCTCTCCAGTCCGTTACCATAACTGTAGTTGCTTGCAGGTAGTCCGTTTCATATTTAGTTGCTTCATAATGTTTTATGTTTTGTCTAATAAGCATTGCAGTGCCTCCTCAAGCATTCCCATTTAGATGCTTTGTGTCGTAGATCCTAAATCCCGGAATTTTGAAATATGCACGGTCAGTGAAATGTGCTTCAGAAATTAGTAGTATATCTATTTGGTTTGTGCTTAAGAATACTTCTACTTCCTGACGACGTTGCGTCAAGCCGTTAGAGTTCCACGTAACAATTTTATACTGGTCCATTACTGGTGATTTTTTCTCTTAACAGTGTAAAATCTTTAGATAGGTTTTGGATTACCTGTCTCATTTCTCTGGCCTCGTTCATAAGGTCTATTATGATTTTATTTTGATTTATGATTGTATCTTGCATGAATTGCATGTTGTGTGTTGGTTAAGATATGGATGTGATTGTAAAGGTGCTCCCGGTTGCACAGTTTTTTTTTATTGAAATACCTGTATCATGCACCCATGGTGTTAGGCTTTGATGTTGTATTGTTGGTATTTGTTGGTGTTTTTGCTGTAGTGGGGGAAACTCTGTTAGTGGTGGTACCGTTTTCTGCTGTTGTCCTTGTGTAGTTGGGATGTTGGGTTTGCGTCTTTCTAATATTTCTTTGTAGACTTGGCACCCTTTGTAACTGGAAGGATGGTTACCTTTACAAATGGCACATGCTGGTGCTGTTTCTTTATTTTTTTGCAATCTTTAGTGTCGTGGTTTGCTCAGCATTTGACACATCTATAAGGTCGCGTGCAAAAGTTACGTGTGTGCCCATAGCATTGGCACCGCTTGCATTAAACTATACTTTTTTTTGTGTGGTGGTTCAATTATTTCTTTGGCATTTAAAAGATACTGTACATTGAAGATTTATTTGTTGTTTTCTTGCGGTTCAAGATCAACAAAGAATAAATTTCTATTTGTTTTCGATTCTCTGCTTTTACAGCACGTAATATTTCTGGGTTTGTGACCTTTTTCAATTAATGCGTTCTTTATATGTTTTAAGTCAGTTGTGTGATAAAGGTTTTTAATCACGATTCTGTAACATTTTTCTTGCTTTAAGCTAAAAGTGTGACGAGCAACGTTATTCTGGTCGAGTACAGTTCTCACCTTCTTATAGTTCTCTACGTTATTAATTTGCAATTTAATTTTATTACCTCAACTATTTGCAGTATTGCTGCAAGATTAGTAATATGATGTATTATAAAAGGTGGTATCGTCTCTGAGTTTTTATTTACTCCATTTATTTTAATAATTACTTATTCTTGGTTAGTTTCTGGTTGCGTATCTAGACTTCTGTTATTTTCAGCTTTGCTTGGGTTTGACAGTTTTGATTGCTGATTTAGTGGATAATCTGTTTCTATTGTTTGTGTGCTGTAAGGTGTTTCATTTGTTGTGTTATAGAGAGTTGTGGTCGGTGCTTGTGAATTGCTAAAAGTAAAATTACTCGTTGGTTCCGTTATATATGATTGGGAATATCCACGGTTAGGTTGTGCTGGATTTATTTGTGAAGGTGCCGTGTAGAATACGGCTTGCGGCATTAAACACGGTTGTGACTGCGGAAATTGCTGTTGACTCAAGTTGTATGCTTGTTAGCTTAATGGAAACTCATAATTAGTAGGAATTTGATCCTCCACTAGTTGTTTGCATTTTACACTATAAATTCGTTTACAAGGAGAATTGTCTGCTGTCACTTATTTATCACAGCGAGGTTAAAGATCAACACTGCTAGCACTGTTTATCAGTTCACTTACTTTTACCTCCTTACTCGTTGAAGGTCCAACGAATACTCGGAAAATGACATGGCACTGGTTATTTTCCAAATTCCAATTTTTTAAACTCTCAAACAAAGACTCTCCAAAAACTACTCCTCATCTTTTTCATAGTTCCGTTATCGAGTTAAACTAAAAATCATAAATAACAGTTAAACATGTTTATCTCTGTTGATCAAGACACCTGCTTTTCACACTTGTTTAAATAACTGAACAACGTCACTTGTATTAATCTCGTATTTTAAAGTTTTGTTAACCATTGCGAATTTCCTTAATTTTCAATTTTGTTTCCGCTTCTTTTGAAAACGAAACAATTTTGGAAACAGGTTTACAGGAACTTTTGTTCTTAAAATAAGCCATAGAATACCACTAAACCGTTCAACGAAGAACAACATTCAAGGAATTGTATATATAGTATTCCCTGTGAATGCGGGAAATACTATATCGGTGAAACATCCAGACCTTTAGCAGTTAGAGTTAAAGAACATAAAAATATGATGACAACCTATCAATTCAATAAGTCTAAGCTGGCAGAACATGCTTGGGATGAAAACCATAAAATACAATGGCACAACACAAAGATCTTGTCTAAAGAATCGATGTCAACTAGGGGAAAAATTAAGGAAACGGCATATATTTTACTTAACGAAGAAAAATGCGTGTCGTCTTTCTCAATATTTTTAGACAATAGTTGGCTATCGATTCTTAAAGATGAAATCAAGTAGGTATAGATATCAACAAACGTCAATGTCAACCAATTCATTGGAGGTTGGTCGTTTTTCCTTCCAGTGAAAAAACTAAGTTTCTTGTTCTTTTTAATTGTTATTCGTTGATAACGAGGGCAGATTGTCCCTCGAAACGTTCGTTATTAATATTTTCATTATTTAATATTTTTAATTTGCAGAGTGGCGAAATACCCAAATAAGAATATGAAACACTACCTTTTCTTGCTCCTTCGCATATTAATACATTGCAAGAATGTAATGGCATAAAAATAACATTAAAAATCATTTTAATACATATAAACAATTGCAAGGAAATTATACAGCAGACATTTGTATTGCAGTAGTGGTACGTGGACTCTGGGACAACTTTTTTTTACTTAGAAACGACGTAACGCAAAGCAATAACCAGATACATAGAGTTTTTCTAGCATATATTCGAAATCTACAGAGTTTTAGAGTTATTTGCAAAATTAGGAACACATGGTCTGTGACACCGGGTAGGTAGGTAGTCGTATGGGCTACGTCAAGCATTCAATGATATTGTACTATTGGTTGTATTTTTACAAATGTACCAGAAGTTGCTACACACGTTGCGCCTAAATTGTAATATATCTTGTCAATTTGTGATATACTTTGTTTCACCAACAGTTGCATTACAAAATATCAACTATCAAAATCATTTATTTCTCTTTTATATAGTTAAAACACAATAAATCAATGTTTTATTTTATATTAATTATTTGAAATACATATCAAAGATAATATTAAAATTAATATTTCATTTAAATGTACCAACTAACTAGAAAATGCAATGAAGCCCATTTAAAATATCTCAGAAAATGGCTATGGTTTTATACACATTGAAATACACTCACCTTCTGCAAAAATGTATTTCACTGAGATCTTATTTCACAATAGTACAAGTACATTCAAAGTTATTTTCAAATAGGCCAATCAGCTCTTATCTTTGTTTATTCGTTATATATGAATTGAGTATGACTCACACTTACAATTACATCGTATTCAATGATAAGGAAAACAAACAAAATATTATAATTCAAAATCAAATACACAATTTATAATCTAAATTACCTAACCAAAATGTAAAATGAAAATTATTTCACTAAATGATCTACTATAAAACTGTAACAGTAACTGTTAAGTTTTGTTTTATACAGATATGTGGAGACTAGTGTGAACATAGGGATATGCAAAACAATTTCTCTTTTACACTATAATACACCTCAATTTTTAAAAACATGTAGAATACTTCTGTATAATAACAAGTCGAAGTAGTTTATGTAGTTGATTGCAAAGCTGAGTTAAGTAAATACATAACTACTGTAATGTGACATCAATTTGACAGTATAGTACGTTAAGGTGTCTGCTGTAAAATGTCAATTGTCATGAATGTCCATGTTCGCACAAACCGCCATCAATCTGTAAATGCAGTGGATTACATCGTAGATAGTACCATAATTACTTCGCTATAATGATTATTTCATTTGCAGCTTCGTAGCTTAACAGATAGCACCCGGTGATCACAACGACATGGAAAAGTTTCAGTATAATTAATTTTAGGTGTGGCGTTAGAAAGAATATATTCTACCGACTTACGTTTACAGCCTTGGAAATCAAACTGTACGATAACTTGTTCATCTTCAAAGGTACCCAACAACAATTCTCCGTAAAAATAATGACCGTTGAAACGGTGCTCTGAATGATGTTTAACAATAATGACTTTATTATTCTCAATTATAAAAACGTACTTGAAATATTTATCTGTTTTTCTTAAAGTAAGCGCACCTTCAGATACAAGTGTTGCATCATGGCTGGTTCGCCAGCGGCAGGGAAAGTTTGTTTCTGCTATAAATTGCCGAAGCTTCACATCAGCCGATTCCTTACGGTTGCAATATTTATTATATGCACATTTGAAGCAAACAACTTGACTATCCACATCAAATATTGGAAAAACCAGATATTCCTCACGGCACCTTAAGCATCGAAAAGATTCAAGTTTTTCGTAATCCACTGTTAAAATATCTGTAACTGTTTCTAGAGCTAACTTTTTCTTTCTTGTATCTTTTACAATAATATTGATTTTAATACTACTGGGATTGTCCAAGCCTTCCATATACTTTTTCAAGTTTAACGTATTCTTTAATTTGTTGAAACATGTACCAAAGATAGGGCATGAATTATTTTTCAAAGAAAAATTGTAGTCTGGAATCTCGTTATTTTCTATACTAATTTTATAAGATGGAGAAACTGTCCCATCTGTATTAAAATATCGAATGTCATAATTTAAAATACGGGTGCTATTTAGATACAAATATGTGACCAGGAGAACCACGTCATCTTTTAAAACTGCAAAAATTTCTTCGCAATTTTGATCCACCTGAATAATAAAACTTGCAGCTTCTCTTAAATAAGAAGGGTGGTTTTTAGTCAAGTGATCGAAAAGTTCTGACCGTAAACCACTCCAACAGCATGTTTCATCGTTAGATACAGGCAAAGGACAGTGATACGACTGATAAACACATTTCGACTCGTGTTCCATAGCTTGACCGAAAGCAACATTGTTTCTGCATCCGTTCGATTTGAAACGGCATGGAAATACAACGTTCTTTAAAATAGTTTCTTCTAGTATCAACGCTCTGTAAACCAAGACTTCGGAATTGTTTGGTGAGCACTGGCCACAGATCCATGTTCCATCAGGAAGCAAACGCACTGGCCCACAGGATAGATACTCCTTACATTGGGAACATCGCAGTTGTTCCATCACAGGATCAGGTATATTAATTAAATTTTCTCCCATATTTTGCCACTATCACCAACTCCTGCAACAGAATATTTTCATAAATACCACTTAGCTATTTGTCATACTATGTATGTAATATGTAGTTTCCTTTTTATCGCTCATTGCTTGTAATATATTTATCAAACCTTCGTGCTACAACCGTCTATACGAGAACCGTTGGTTTAGTGGAAATATGATAATGATATTCTTGCAATTTGACCTCACGGTATTAGTACATCAAAGACATTTCTTGAACATATGTCAACAGTAGGGAACCTTCCACCAAATTCACTGTAGGAACAGAATAAAACAATATTGATGTATGACTCACACGAACAACAAACAGCTTTGAAACATCATTACACCATACATTTTAGTACCAACCATCACATGTTCTAAAAGATTTTTACAATGGAGCCAAGTTGTGCTTATTCTAACATATTTAAACAATGTATTATACCTGTCTTAGAATATACACTCATTCCGAGAAAACATTTTCAAACAACGAGACACAGACAAAGAAAAATTAAACGTCAGAACCATGTATAATTTTTACAGTACCGTATATTTCAGATTTGTCTAATAGAATGCAAAGGATTGAATATAGAATTTAAGTTACTACTGTATTGAAAACGATGAATACCTGGCAATTAAAGCTTCCTAAAACCAATCTGTACGAAGAATGCAATATCTTTGATCATAATAGCCTTATAGATGGCTCACGAAGACGTTAACTCCCTCGCAGGTTGCCTACCTAAGTATTTTCATGATTTAATTCGATTTATAAACCCAAGAAACAACTCGCGAATCGTAAGTGATAAGACTGGTAGGTATGGACAGTTTAATTTTAATGATTGTTACACACAAGTGTCACATGACTGATATCATCCAATGAGAACCATGCATTTTTAAAAATCCCGAACTGATTACCTGATAAGCTCCCTAAGGATGATTATCAAGCGATAAGCGCCCTCGGGCTGATTATCGACCCCGTAGATAGTGTCATACTTAAAAATGGAAATGTAAGAAACAAACAATTAATGAGTTTTTTGGCATTATCAGATCAACTTTAAATCATAATTCGTATACAGGTTTTGTACAATATAATGCACATATAATTTTGCCCGTGTCATCGTGCTGGTTGAACTTAAAAAACTGCTCTCGGGCAACCCTCGGGCAGTTTTCATTGCAACCAGCACTCGACCCTTGGCGTGTGCAAAATGATAGGTAAGTATGTCTCTCCCTTGTTATATTACTTTTCAAGCAAACACCCAGCGGCGTACGTTGAATATTTTTGAGAATATCAAAATTATGTAAAGATTGTCGTCACTAACATCAACTGTTCTTCGAATTTTCAATATCTACAGTAATTGCAATAGATACGTATGCCTTATTGCTTTATATCAAAAATGTTTGCAGTGTTTTTTTTCGAAATAACTATTAAAATAACTCCAAGTTGCTTGTGTGTAATAATTAATAGTGCATAAGTAATTAAATATTGAATAATTACTCTTCTTTTACTGTATTGTATTTACATTTATTTTTGTGAGACCCTAGGGCAGAAATGAGGGCCGCATGTAAGAAACTTATGATAATACCAACACTGAATGATGAACTCAAATTATCTGAGAAATTGGGCATTGCTTCTTTGTCATCAATTGGTCTATATTTGCAGATATAGACGATACAGCAACTCTCACGCAACTCTCTCGATCGGTGATTAAATGGTGAAGAAAAAAATGTTAAAACTAAGAACGGCTTTTTTATTATACCTGCATCAGAATCGCCATTTAAAGCACGCCTGAGCGTACGAATACAGGCGATTAAAGCTCACCGAGCTTTAAAGGTTGTCAAGGAAATGACTGAATGCAACAACGGACATGGACGCGACAAAAACGTAAATCATTCTCGTAACTATAGTAGCAATATTATTATGCCCTCTCGATTTATCACGACATAAATTATTTCTAAGTTTTTAGTGCGTAATTTATTTCCAGTATTGGAGGTATAATAAAAAATAGCGTAAAGTATTCGTGGATAACTGGTCTTTAAAACACTTGCTCTATTTCGAGCACTCCGGCTACGCCGTCGTGCTCGAAAACTCGCGCGTGTTTTAAAGACCTTGTTATCCACTCATACTTTAATATACTATTTTTATCTAAATATTTTAAATCGCGATTCAAATTCTGTTATTAATTTTTGTAAATGCTGAGCATATTTTCGGGTTTCTGAAGGAAGTGAAATACCCTTTAAACTTTGACTTTACGCCGCTTGCCGATGCAGCGTTTGCGGCACATATGCGTAGCGTCAAACGGAGCCATCCGCTTAACAATTCATACCAAGAGATACCGATGCTTAATTTTTGAAAATGGTGGCATCAGCCTATCTATGATGTCGGCATCATTTGCAAAAATTAAGTTAACACGCCTAGGGTACAATGAGGCTGCTGGAGGGACACTGTAGAAATTTTTAAAAGTAAAAATGTAGAAGGGTCGTACGAGAAAGTATGGCGGGCCGCGTGTTGCTCATCCCTGCCCTAAAGGATAATAAAATCCCACTCGCACGCTACTAATAATTATTTTAGTTTTAAGAAGTCGGCATTACTGCATATGGTGCAGTGCATCAAGTATGGCATAGTTGCTTTAATACTATACCCTTCACCTGCTCAAATGCACAGGTGCAAATGTTTGCACAAATTCTGCACTTATCTCTAGGATGTCCAACTTTTGTAAAACTTTTGTAAGTTTACTTATGTTTTACATTTTTTCAGTCTGTTAGGAATGAAATATTTAATGGTTTTGGGGTGCATTTTAGTATTATAATTACTACGTTTACCGTTTCTGGAATGTTTTGAGCCCTGGAAGATAAAATCTTGACGAATGTATTAGGTGTTGGCTAGCGGTCCGTTGTTTCGGGGACCTGGCCGACACGTGCAATCGATGCAAAGTGTCGAAGGGAGCTCGGTTAGGAATGGAATTAAAAATAAGGGAGAACGTTCCGTGCTGTGGTAGCGGCTAGACGTGTTTCGTGAAAGTGAGCTGATTTGCCTAGTTAGTATCTAGCGCAAGCGAATCTGCGAGTATGCGAAGCAATAATTATTTATAATGTGTTAATTTGCAATAATGCGAGGGGAAACTGCAAACGAGACTATGCGTATTTCTAGGTAGTGAATTCGATTAGGTAGAGTAGAATGTACGGGCTATCGTACTTAGTTGAATGATGTTTGGTAGATTTGGGGCAAATACAGCAGATGATAAACGTCAGAGGTACTTGCTTGTGCTGCTCGATTATGCGATAATCAAAGGGTTGGATCCAGCGGGAGCACGAAGTAGCGCACAGTAATCCGCGGAAGCATAAAGTTCCGTAATGATAGTAAGCCCGCGGAAGTACGAAGTTTCGCGGTGGGCAGTAGCTTTGCAAGATTTATGGTAATAACTTCACTACAAAACATCAGTATCTTACGGTTTATTACCGACACTGTACGGGTTGTAACAATAGTTAATCTAGTGGATTACTATTAGGCAGTACCAGCGAAAAGTACCGACAGCTGGCCCAATCAGTGAAAGCAGCGATGAGGTGCCAGAGGGTTGATGCTAACTGATGCAAGTCCAAGCATTGTACGGAGGGATCAGGGGGGCGGCCACCCCCACTGAGTGCAATTATTATTATCGATGAGATTTACAGGTCAATACGTTTACGTTCTCTTACATTTAACTGCCTGCCTCCGCCACTGGGCCAAGGAATATTGGAACCTGCACTGTTTGCACCCCGTTGCCGCCTTGTGGTCATGGGTGAGTTACATCCACCACTTTGACACATTTTAAAAGTATCAGAAATTGAATTTTAATATAACACAAAAGAACGCCGTCTAACAATTCAAAGTTTGATTTGGACAACCAATGCAGTTTTGTGAATTTATTGTGTTATCAGTAAATCTGTTCAGACCATAGATAGTGATAAGTTTTCCCACTATATCGTAGCTGGCACTACCTTCGAATACTGTGACTGTGCGGGCATGCTTTCTCTCTCCTGCAACTACATTATCATGTCAGTATATAGTCCTTAAAGAAATAGTCAACGTCAATATCGTCAGCCAGAATCTTCAGTGGAATAGAGGTTTCGTACAGCCAGTCTAGTAACGGGCGATGTGTACGTCAAGTAAGGACAGCTGAATTCGCCTGGGCGACTTTAGTCGTAAAACATATTTATATGGGTCTTGTATTTATAAAACACGAAAACGAACAATTTTTGCTGAAAAGCTCCGTGATGCTGAATAAAGTGTCTGAAATCACAAGGAAACCTAATTAACGAATAAATAAATAAATTATTAAAGGAGGAGGTGTTATTAAACATTTAACGGAGAATACTAATTATTCATATTCAGGGTGTCAAGAAAGTCAACCGTGTCACTTCTGAAGATGCTAGGGGACGCTATTATGGAGTCGAAAAGTCCTAATCCATTTTAGACTTAGATGCATAGTTTTCGTTAAAACGAATGTTGAAAATTAAAAAGAAAAAGTTGAGAACTGCTGTACTTTACCTTAAATTGGAGGCTTGACCCAGTGTCTTAAGGTAGGCTGGGAAAACAATTGTTACATACGCCTTCTCCATACATAATTTAGAACACTTTTTAAACGCAATTTGATAATTTTAAATCCAACAATAATGAAGACAAAATATCGACGTACTGCAGACCCAACATCACCAGAACACCATTCACAAAAAACATATCAGCATACTCCTGCACGGTGTACATTTTTACTACAAATGTCAAACACGCAATTACTTATTACATTGACATTAATTATTGACAAAAAAATATCAAAAACACAAAAACGCAGTACGGACCATACAGCGGTTTAAAAAATTTGGGGTACCAATTTCAACAGTAAATTCTGAAGAAACTATGCTTCTAAGCCAAAGTGGATTAGGACTTTTTGACTCCATAATAGCGTCCCCTAGCATCTCTAGAAGTGACACGGTTGACTTTAATGACTGTATATTTTAGTTTATTATTACTGCTAATTTAGCAATATTATTAAAGATTAGATGTAAGTCGCTTGATAATTTCTTATAAGAAAATAATGGCTATGAAAAATGATTGAGAGCTAAGCGTTTGTTCAGGTTTTAAGGTTATTTACAATTTCAACCAATCAGCGACCTTCAGTTGCACATGTTATACGCCCACAACCGACAACCGCTCAATCAACGGGATACAATTGTAAATAATTTTCATAAAAATTCACATTTAAGTAGATAGTTAATATTCAGTGCTAATTTACTCATTCAACCAAACAAGAAAAATATCGAATCTTAACATCGTTAAATTTAGTATTATAATTAGAAATAACATAATTTTGGGCACTAATACAGAACGATCACTCATATTTACAAATATATCTCTAAAAGCAACGCTTCTATATAAATTATTATAAAATTCCAGTACTTAAGCAGTAAATGACAGTCGTTTGCTGAAAATCTAGCAACCGTGATTAAAACGTCAAATTAGAAATATATAATTTGTGTTCTACTGCATCGAAAGGCTATGAATTTCAGCAGTGTGTAGTGGTCGAAAACACCCACTTTTTGGTACTAGTACCTTTTACTTTTTAGCAGTAATAACCATAACAACAAAAAATAATGCTGTTTCCATTGGTCAAAATCCAATAACACATTGTAATTTTTTGGTATGAGCATGACCTCTTCGACTTTATACCTCCTCGAGTAAACTTTAAGAAGAAGAACATTAAGAAAAAACGCTTTCAAAGCAGTAGAACAATAAATAATGTATGTAACTCGTACGAAAGCGGACTTTTAGACGCGCCTTATTTATGTGCATCGCTCGCTGCGCTCGCTTGGTCATAAACTGCGACTCGTCCAAAAAAAAGTCCTGAATTTCGTACTTATAAATAGCCATTGTAAAATTCACTGATTTTTTTAAATTCTCAGCTTAAGAGATGGTTCTGCAGATTCTTTCTCTAAACCAGTAACTTGAATATTTCCACTTACCTTCTTTAGACGTTTTTGTAGTAATTCATATATTTATAAAATAATCTCTGTGCTCTTCACACTCAGTATCGTTTTTCATGCGAAACTTCTGCTTTTTAATCTTTTCTACGTGTTCTGCTTAAAAAAACTCTTTTCTCATACGAATCTTTTGTTTTTTTTAATCGCCTGCTTAAAAATAGTAGATTGTTCTACAAGTTAAGAAAAGTGAGAATTTTCCAGCAAATGTAAATGTTTAATTAACGTCAAATACCGTAGCAGAAGCGTTTGTGGAGAGAAGTATCGAAAATAAGGTCATAAATAATTTTCCAAGTTTATAATGTTGGTGCGCTTTCTACCGATACTTCTTCGTCGAGCAGTCACCAGCACAAACATCAACTTCGCTATCAGTTAACGATTTTCAGTAATCTTTTAACGTTTTCCAATGGAAATAGTTGTACATTTAACTTTTTTCTAATGAAGTGTATGAATAAGGATTTTTTTTTTGTTGATAAGTAACGTTTCGAACGGAAACCGTAAACATATTTTAACAGCAAAAGATATATGTAAAAAGATCTTCCTTAGCGGAACAAGTAAAAAAATATTTAAAAAACAAAGTATTAATATGAAAAAAAGTTTTTTATGCAAAAAACGGAAGAAAAGATATAAAAAACGTAAAAAAAATTTAAAAAACAAAAGCTTAATATAAAAAAACTACGATTTTCTCTCCCTTATATTGCATTATTTTTTCAAATTGCCATTGATGACATTGAAAAACGTGACTTTTTGATACTTTTCATAACTGGTCAAAATCATATTGATTTCACCTAAACATTCCAGGCGGGAGCACCATTTCGCCAGAAAATTACGTCAAATAGTCATAAAATATATTAAATTAAAACGACGGAAGGTTCTATGACGTGATGGATAGTCCATGACAGGAAGGCGGTTTGTTATCGGATGTAAAGTTCTCCGTAACTTTATCCGCAGTCAATGATTAAAACACGTCAAAATACGTGATATTAATGATAAGAGTAAAATTATCTAAAAATATTATACAAGAAATATTGGTCAAGAAACATCAACTTCTGACAGGTGACAAATGAATTGAATCTCTAAAATTATAAATGTTTATAGCAAGTTTAAAAAATCTGTAAAAGGGGTTTACACGGAACTTCCCTAGCGCGAATTAGATCAATTTGCAAATAAAAACAAATGTAGTCCACTGGGATTCGAACTCGGCGCTCAAAGGCGAATATTTGACGGGAGTCTCTGGTTCGCCGCTAGAATAACTGAGCCACTGGCGCGCTCAAATTTATAGAGTTTCTGCTGCGTTATAAAGATACAAATTATTGATTTCGGAGGCTTTCACGTTATACGGGTATTTATAGAGTCCCTTGCTCTTGTAATGCTGTATACCTTGGTGAAACAGGACGTTCAGTGAAAACTCACATCTCTGAGCACCAGCGCTGTCTCAATTGGGGTCTCGTTTCATCATCAGCTATCGCCGAACACCAACTCGATACCGGCCATAAGATCCATTTTGATGAAACTTCCATTATCTACAATCCCCATTCTTCTTTAGCAGAAAGATTCGAAGCCATTGAAATTTACAAACACCCTAACAATCTCAATTGGGACCAAGGCTTTCCCCTTCCTTTTATGTGGAAAGTGCTAATTCCTAAGCTCCGCCCACCGCCACTAAACCGCGACAGCACGTGCCTATAAATTCTCCTTCCGATCGCCTCTAGCGTGGTTTACACGTTGAGTTACCATGCTCTTTTGTTTTTTCTCCTGTTAAAGTCCCGTACGAAAGTGGGCGAAACAATAATGACACTTTCCAATCTTGTTACTTACTGACAATGGCTGTGAAAGCCTCCGAAATCATATTAAATTATAATTTCGTTGCATCGATACCAAAAGTTTGTAAGCAATAACCAATAAATCAAAGGTGAAACAATATTCGATGCCAACCATCAAACGCACAACTGCTAACCTTTTTGTATTTATTTTGGGTAGTCGTGATCGAAGGTTATCAGTAGGTGACATTCACAGCACAAAAATCTAACGAAACGTAGATATTTGCATTAGAATGTAGATAAAAGTGGGATATGTTCTTGATTATACAATAATAAGGTTAGTAACAATTGGTTGTTGAAAAAGTATTTAAAATTTAGTTGAAAAAGAGAATTAAAATTGTTAAGTCATTTTGCTGTTTCAGATGCTTAATTGCATTTCACGCCGTTAGTTAGGTCATTTTGGTATTTTGAATAGCCGCCTAAGCTTAGAGCAGCGCGCCCGTATGCTAAGCCCTTTTAGATCTTTATTTGGCTCCATCGCCTAATTCCAGAATCACGATTTCGCACATATTTTAGCCCCAAAAGCAGTATTTGTCGTCGGTTGGAGCTCTCGTTTGATGGCGTTTTTCTGAATTCTGAATAGCACGCTGTGGCGGCGTGATACCAGCGTGGCCCGCATTGGTTCGTTTCATTTAGCACGCTGTGGCGGCGTGATACCAGCGTGGCCCGCATTGGTTGGTTTCATTTCATCGCCTTGCGATTCGCTGTGGTTTAGTCACGTGGGGGACGCGGCCAAGGTGACCTTTTGCCAACGCTTCCCTCGGGCATTCAGCCGAGAGCCGTCAAACAAGCAAGTGGTCCGATAGTGTGTGAGTTCGTGCGACGCTTCCGCCCTTGGCGGGGGCGTCAGCCCTTTCCCGTCGAGTGCTGTTTCAGCGACTATGTGATATACTGTTTCGCCTTAAGTGGCAGTCTCCCAGAGCCCGTTGCAGAGAGCGCTTGTGTGTGGTGGTGGTGATTCGAAATTTGTCGAGTGATCTTCGGCGTAACGTGGGTGTTTTGGAGCCCAGTTCCTGCTACTATTAGTGAGGGGTCGTGCCCCCTTCATCTCGACCTACGAGGATTTGGTTCAGCAGAACGAGTGAGGCCCCCATTATTTTCGTCGTCCCGTTGTACGCGTCTTGACGCGTCTCCCGTCGCCATTGAGGCGGTTATGCATTCACCCCCTTTCGCCGTTGTAACACTGAAGGTACCTACCACCTACGATTGCAGCTCGTCGCAACTCAGCTGTACCAGGCTCCCTCGCCGCCTACGCATTAAGGTATGTGCCTTTAACCTGATTACCGCTGTGAACGCGAGTGTTACTCATTACTACTCATTACTACGCTAGTGTATTCATTCAGACTGCAGACAGTTCAGGCGTGAAGGCTAATGTAAATCGTCGCTGCCCCTTGCATAAGGCAATGTGTATCTTTGTACCTATTATTGCTGTTCACTAATGTTCAACATCTGTCGTTAAGCGTAGAGCGCGCGTGCAGCTGGTGCCCTTAATTATAGAGTAAGGTTAGATACAGGGCGACGCATTCTGCTACCCCATTGTAACTCGAAGTGAAATATATGATTGGTTAGTTAAGGGAACTATTGTTTGTTTCGGTTTGTGCATGTTCTGTTACAGATAGACGCCCCTTTATTGTACGAATTATTGTACGACGGAACGAGGAAGCTGTGAGCGTGCAGGTGAGTGAGACAGCTGCGTAGTCGTGGTCGGATGGACACCTAATCACAATCCTTGCTTAAGGCAATCCGAAATTGTTGTTTGACCTTGCAACTCTTGAATAATCTTATTGGCGGAGTATTTTTGCATGCTTCGCTCCGTCTAACCGTCCAGGCCGGTTAGCCGGGTTAAGACAGGCTTGGTGGCGCCCTCATAATTTCGACATACCCTGTATATATTATGCCACAACGCGCTTGCCCAGAACGTATCGTGTGACTCACGCCCGACTCCCTGAGCGTTCCAGCCGTGGCCTATTAGCCTATTTCGAACCGATTTCAGGGCAAGTGTGTCATGTTTTCAGGACTGATTCCGTGGTGCGATGCTCACCTTGGGTGGTGTCGTAAAGTCCTTTTTATACCGTAACAGGCTAATTTTGGCGCGACAACGTGGGGCGTTGATGTTCATTGTTGTCTGTTATCATTTATATTGTTGTCACAAATGTTGTTTTTTCGTCATTTCGAAGTGTATGGACTGGTAAACTGTTTTTTTTTCTTAGTAGAATATTTTACCGAGCTCTTCTTCTCTTGTTTTCTATTTGTCTTTTCTTGTTTTCTTCTGTTTTCTATATGTCTTTTCTTGTTTTTTCCTGTTCTTAGTTTATTTTCATTAGTTTTCTTGACCGTGTATATGTTTTTTCTTAGTTGTCATTTGTCTTTACGTTTCTTTTCTTGTTTTCTTTATGTTTTTTCTTGTCTTTTCTTATTTTCTATTTGTAGTTTTGTGTTTTCTTGTTGTTTATCGCCTTTTTGAGTTTTCTTTTTGTGTTTTTCTATGTCTTTTCATATTTTGAGTATCTTTTCCGTCATTTTTACCGTCGTTTCTTGTTTTTCTTAGCCAGTTCATACTACCGAGATCTCTCGTTGCATTTAGTGCAGATTTTATCCCGTATTAGTCGGATTTAGTACCAGATGTTGTTGACTGAAGGTACCGACCTTGTTTTTTTAAGTCTTTTCGAAGGCTTAATGGGAGTTTCGATTCCTGTCGTTTACATGTTTAGCCTTGGGCTAAGTTGACACTTTTGTTGTACCGAACTGACGTTTATCGATTTTGACGTTCACGTTAGCGAGGTTTATCGATTTTGACGTTGATGATTACCGATTTTGACAGTTTTTTTTTGCTATCGTTTGGTGTTGTGCCGCGTTGATTTTTGGTGAGCAGGTTGGAATTCATTTCAGCTTCATCACTGCGTTTTGGTTTGTTGATAAGTTTTGGTGTGTTGTTGGTGTGCTTGGGGAGATTCGCTCGTGCGGTTATTACGTCCCTCATGCCATCTTCTTAGTTGGTGTGGTGTAGTTATTTTCGTTGGCCTTTATCTCATACTCATTATTATCATGTACCGCCCAACTTTGTTTACCGACTTCTTCGTGGACGCCCCTAACAGTCATAGTAGTGTTTTGTACACTTTCCGTTAGTATTTAACGAGTCTTTACCGCTGGTCGGAATGCTTCGTATTTGTTGACGTTTTGTTGTCATTTACCGTACCCTTTTTGTCTGATGACGTCATGTTGTCAAGTATCGTGTTCTTTGTGAACAGTTTCGTTGAAGCTTCTGAGCTTTGTGTGGCAGTAATGCGCTGCTGTTCGCATGAGGCCTCTTTGGTATTCAAGTTTTCAAGTATTAAGTATTTAAAGATTTTGACTTTTTTTTTGTAGTGATGCCCTGTTTTTTCGTGGCCTAGCGCTCTTTTACCGTACCGTTGGCCGTCGCCATTTTCAACCACCTGTGTGGGATTACATAAAGAGAGCGTGTTTCTGGTCATTTTGTTTCGTGCGGACCCTGTCGTCGTAAGGTAGTCCTTTGGGCCGCATGGAGTTCTGAAAAGGATTTATTGGGCATGCGTCATCGAACGCCTACACCCTTGGAGACTTGGTTCTTCGTGATTTTCTTTGGTGTTCGGTGTTGGAGTCATTTTCGAGCTCGCGCTTTGCGGTTTAATAGTCGACTTGGCTCCGGCATCGGCATCGATTGAGGATTTCGGTGGACTGAGTTTTTCCTATTACTGATTATGACTATTTTTGACAGTTGCTGTCACAACCATTTCCTTTTTTTTGGTGGTTCATCCTCTTCTTGGGTACTCATACCAGTTGTGGATCCACACAATGCGCCGATCTCGTGACGCGCAGCGTGCCCTCTTCAGTAACCCTTGGGTGGGATTTTGGACTTCCATTTCTATACCCCCCCCCCCCATTACTACTCATTACTACGCTAGTGTATTCATTCAGACTGCAGACAGTTCAGGCCGTGAAGGCTAATGTAAATCGTCGCTGCCCTTGCATAAGGCAATGTGTATCTTTGTACCTATTATTGCTGTTCACTAATGTTCAACATCTGTCGTTAAGCGTAGAGCGCGCGTGCCAGCTGGTGCCCTTAATTATAGAGTAAGGTTAGATACAGGGCGACGCATTCTGCTACCCCATTGTAACTCGAAGTGAAATATATGATTGGTTAGTTAAGGGAACTATTGTTTGTTTCGGTTTGTGCATGTTCTGTTACAGATAGACGCCCCTTTATTGTACGAATTATTGTACGACGGAACGAGGAAGCTGTGAGCGTGCAGGTGAGTGAGACAGCTGCGTAGTCGTGGTCGGATGGACACCTAATCACAATCCTTGCTTAAGCAATCCCGAAATTGTTGTTTGACCTTGCAACTCTTGAATAATCTTATTGGCGGAGTATTTTTGCATGCTTCGCTCCCGTCTAACCGTCCAGGCCCGGTTAGCCGGGTTAAGACAGGCTTGGTGGCGCCCTCATAATTTCGACATACCCTGTATATTATGCCACAACGCGCTTGCCCAGAACGTATCGTGTGACTCACGCCCGACTCCCTGAGCGTTCCAGCCGTGGCCTATTAGCCTATTTCGAACCGATTTCAGGGCAAGTGTGTCATGTTTTCAGGACTGATTCCGTGTGCGATGCTCACCTTGGGTGGGTGTCGTAAAGTCCTTTTTATACCGTAACAAAATTTGGTACTAAGAAAATTGTTAATGCAGATTTGAATACTTCTCGATAATTAACAGACCTATAAAAACCAATCTAACTGCGTAGCGTTTCAAAATTTTTGCAATAATAAGAACTCTTGGGTAACGATATCTTCTACTCGCTTACTTAAATATTTATGATTAGTTACCTGCAGTTAAAAACGCGAAATGTATTTTCTACAATTTTCAACAGTAATATAACAAGGGCGAGACTTACTTACCGATAATTTTGCACACGCCAAGGTCGAGTGCTGGTTGCAATGAAAACTGTCCGAGGGCTTGCCCGAGGGCAGTTTTCTAAGGGCAACCAGCACGATGACTCTTGGCACGGCAAAATTATATGTAAGTGTGTTGCCGCGTTTTTGGAGATTATTACGCGAAACCCGTATACGAATTATGATTTAAAATTGACCTAACAATGCCAAAAAACTCAAATTGCTTGTTTCTTGCATTTCTACTTCTAATTATGACACCATCCACGGAGTCGATAATCATCCCTAGGGCGCTTATCGCTTGGTAAGCAGCCCACGGGCGCTTATCAAGTAATCAGTCGGGATTGGTCGATTTAAAAAAAATGCATGCTTTCATTGGCTGATATCGGTCATGTGACAGTTGTGTGTAATAATCACTAGAAGTCAATGACACAAGCCCGCACAAAGTTCGATTCAATGTGACGACCAAGGGCCAACCTTTCGTTCTAGAACGTAGATAAGATACTCAAGATTACATATTCTATGCAGGACAAGATAACATAAGATAAGATGTTTATTTAATTACCCTTATACGTACTTATGTATATGAATAAAAATATGAATTTGTAATGCACCTTGGATAACACATTTGTTGAACAACACACTTAGAATTAATTTTACATAACAAAATACATTAAATATACAAGATACACACACATGAACAACATAACTTATGTAAGTTATGAAACTTATATGAAAACGGTGTATCAAGAAAATCCTCGATTGAATAAATAAAAATGTTCTAACATAAATCTTCTCAAAACACCTTCTAGGCTTGGTTTTTGGTGGTGCAATAACACACCTAAAATTTATCAATTTTAGACAAATATTATAGTCAAACAACAAATATTGAAAAATGTGCTATAGAAAGAATCGAGTTTTCTACTATACGCTACATAGCTAAAGTAATTAAATTTAAAATAATAATAAGGTTATAACTTATAACCCAACACATCAAAATGATAAAAGCGTGGATATAATAAGCTATAATAAGATTTCGATTCTACTTTTCCTCAGTCTCGGTGGCTCGTTTTGAATTTTTAATTCCTTTTATTGGATTCACCCCAAAAATTCGAAATTGAGTTTTCAACAGATCTTCACGTTTTAGAGTCTCCTGAACCCAATAAGCATGTTTTTTCTCATTGTTCTGTCTGTCTGTGTAGGTGTACGTCTGTGTGTGAACGGAATATCTCAAAAACGAAAAGAGGTATGGCGTTGAAACTCCATATATAAGTTTTGTGTACTATCTAGATGCGAGAGCAAACTTTTGAAGAAAACCGCATAACCGGAAGTAGGTGTTTACTCTGTGCTTTTTCAGTTTTTTTTAGATTTTTTCAAAAACGGCTCCAACGATTTTTTTCAAACTTTACATTTTTATTACACTTTCAATGTGTATTAATGTGAGATAGGTGATTTTCCAGTTGAATACCTGTAAAATGGGTTTCTCTTGTTTTTTCTTTTTTTTAACATCTATTTTAAATAGAACACCCGGTATATTATTACCTTTTTGAATTCAGCTTAGAATTAAACAGAAAATTGTCTCTTCAATTAACACTCTATTTTGTACGGTTTTTTGTAGAATTTGTAATTTTTGAAAAGTTTTAACATAAGCTTAAAAGTTAAAAATAAATTTTTTGGCTAATTATAAGATCGCTGTAAAGGAAGTTGTGTGCGTGTATCACACCAAATTTTTTCATATTATGCATGACCACATAAATCACAAATATGTTGTTCAAGTGCTAGTATAATAAATAATTATCATATTCTGGTTAAATGTGCAAACCCCTGTAAAGGGTAAATTCTTCGCAGACGTTTAACGTTGGATTTCTCCAGCCCAATCCAACACATTTTCATGCTACATCTATTGGTGTTTCTTCATCAGGAACCTCTTCCTATAGTAACAGTTTCATTGACATAATTTGTTAAAGTATGAGGCACCGGCAACAATGTACCTATTCAGAAAATATAACTTTAACTGAAAACAACCTAATTTAGCACAAAAAGTGTCAATTTAAATGAGGGAGTTTAGTTGCAACAGAGGTTCTGCCAACGAAATGACTAGATGGTCATAGTCTCATCTGATCCAAAAAGATCGTGAACGGCTTATACGAAACTTATTCTTTCACTGTTGAAATTGATTAATGTTTATTTATTACAGCTCCTGCATCGTAACCTTAGAAATTTCACGCAGCCAGCTCTCGGGTGCAATCGCATCATATCATGCACTTCGGCTGTTTCCAAGACCACTATTCGCTGGTGCGTCACTGCTGTACATTCACCTAAAAAGCTGACGCAAATAAGTTTACACTTGACCCTTGCGTCTTTAAACTCTACTATTTTTATATAGGCTTGTTTCCTGCAAATAGTGTTGGTCAATTGTTTTATTTGCAAGAATTATTATAGATTAAATTATTTATAAAGTATATTAAAAATACGGTTTTTAAATGCGTAAACAATAAAAGACATCCGAAATTCTAGACTGTATCGAGGCTTAATTAACAAGGTGTAAGTTCGAAACTAAAAGGCAAACTGATAAACTGAACAATTCACTTTGACAGTTGGCAGTTTATAAATTAAATTGTCATTCCTATTACTGCATTACTGCCCTAAAGTACAATTTCGGCCGAATATAATAGGTAAGCATTAGTAAATCATCAATAATCTATTGTACTTAAGGGAACCAATTAGCTACAATTTCACTAAACATTAAATGCTTAGATAACATATTTGGTTTTAATTATAATGACAAATTCCATTGCAATTTTGTACAACACCTAATTACCTTTTTAAATTTTACATAAAAACAAGAGCGAATGCATTCCCATAATAATGAAACATGTTCTTAATCTTATAGTCCCATTCCTTTCGTTCGGCGCTAATCTTATAGTCCCATTCCTTTCGTTCCGCTGGCCCTGCTGTACCGTTGCAATCGAGCGCTTTCGAAAATATGTACTTTTAACTCGGAGTGTATGCTCCCACACTGTATCGTATTGCTGCGCGAAGTGGAACTTTTCTAAGGTTACGATGAGGGAGCTGTACATATACCTGGTTATCTCCGTTAATGCAACCAGTTTGTTCTGCCGCATGTGTTTGTATCTCCAACCAGAACTCCCACATCAATTCCAATCCACGGTTGTGACAATGGATAGAACAATATTAAAGTCTCATACCACCAACCTCAACAGCCAACAGCTCTCCCAGATGGTAAATTCTTTATACCGGATCCAACAGCAATTCCAAGATATCTTCACCTTAACTGCGACTCGTATGGACTCCAACCAGCAATTCCAGGTCCAGGTTTTAATTTACTCCAATAATAACTTTATGACAGCATACTCATTCAAATCAGTTACAGAAACTCACATTGTAGCTCTTCCAATCACTCAGATCGAACAAACCTCACCAATTCCAATATTCTTAATTCTTCCTTAATAATTAAAATGTCTCTTTCTTCGTGTTAAAGTTTGTTTCACTTTAAGATTCTTACTCATTCCCTTTATTTTTAATTAATATAGTTCTTTGCGCCCTTGTACATCACTCCATCAATAAATTACAGATTACAAAAGGGTTTATTTTCTTAATTTTATCGATACAAAATGAATTATGTCTACATTTTTACAACCAAAATAAGTTTTTATTTATAATGATAAGGCTTTTGTAACTTTATTTATTTGTTGAACCATGACAAGGCTGAATCCAACTGTACACCTAATAGGCGATTAGATTGACTGTTTTGAAGAATTTTTCCATTCAACTTAACTAATAAGCTGTATAGAGGATGATAGGCAGAAAAAGTAATTACTTCCGTTTTATTTTTATTTAATAGTAGACCATTGTCGGAACTGTACTTCTGCATTTTGAGCACACAATCTGAAGTCCTGGCACTAAATTCATCTAAATTATCACCCTTAATAACAGTCGCAGTATCGTCAGCGAATAAGACACTAAAATCACAGTTTAATTCGGTGACGTCATTAAGAAAAATTGGGAAAAGCACGAACGCTCCCTTGCGAAACCCCAGTACTAAGGTTACCAACTGTCCCCGATTTTCCGGATATCCCGGAGTTAAAGGTATTTATACCGTCTCGCAAGAACTCCTTGCGGGACACTTATTGTCCCGGAAATCGTTTAACAACTTTAATATATTACACTGGCTACTCCATTTAAATTGAATTTTACCTTTAATATGCAAAAGTTTCAAATTATTAAAATGATAGCGCCTGAGACTCTTTCAGGGTTTTGGGTTCAATTATTTAGTTACTTTGTTCTGAAATAATGATTTCAAGTATTTTTCAACTATTTATTCAAATTAAATGTCACTTCTAATTTCAACCAATTGTCAACAAATTATTCTCAAATATTAATGACAAATGTCCAATTCTAAGAATTGCACATCTCAACTTTATATAATAGGGTAGATTATTATTTCTTAATTAATTGCACCTTTTAAAATGGTCTGTATTTGCTTTATAGTTGGTATAAACTAAGGAATTACCCACCTTGTATATGGCACTTCCAAAATGTTCAAAACTGCAACTTATCCTTTAGCCACAATCAACTCCTTCAAGCAGCCTCTCGCAATGCAGCTCTCAAGCACAACACCTCCAGTGCCAAGCCCTGTCCAATACCACGAAACCAAAATTCCCTGACAGCAACCAGCAAATGGAGCAATCCTAAATATGGTCCTGTCTCTGTCACCTTCCGGAATGGATCCTCTCCAAGTAGCTCTCTGCAATGCCGCTGTCACGAACGAATCACCAGTGTCACGCTTCATCCAACACTCCAAAAACTCAAAATCTTTGACAGCAACTAGTCAACAGAATGATCTGCTCCTGTCCTGCTACCACATTCTTGTAAGGACCATCTAGCTTCACCGAAACTCCTATGGGTTCTCCACTCAGCAACACTTAGATTGATGTAAATCCCTTTTTATTTATGTTACTCTTCAACTGTATTCCCTCCAATAAAACTGTTCTAATATTATTCTTCAATTAATCACTGGTAAATAACCATTCTTGTGTCCATTAAGTTTAACAATGCCAATTCTCTTCCTTATTTACTCCATTACTTCTGTTTAGTTATTATTTAATATTTCACTTCATTAAATCCACCACTCAGATTTTGACTACCCTTCTTAAACAAACAGAACTTTTAAATTAAAAGAGGGTAAATTTAATATGTTTTTAATTAGATCAAAACGATTTTCTATACATGTTTTTTTCTACTTGTTATTTTCTAATAACGGAACAAATTTCTTAACTACCATATTTTCATTCTTAATGACTCTTATATCCTAATTATTATTTGATATTTACTTACTTTAATTATCCTTATCAGAATTTCACATTTGTCATTACTAATACCACCTCTATCTTAAATATCCTTTTTATATTCAAACCACCTGTAAACATTCAATAGCTATCATATCATTAATAATTTGCTTTAACTCAAATTTATTCATTCAACTTTTATAAACATCATCAACCTTTTTTAATAATTTAATATGGATTGTACTGAGATCCCAATTTCTTTTATACATTTTTAATTTTATCTACAATCAACGTATAGTGTATCATAACAATCCTTTATCTAATAGACTTGTCTGTAGTTTTTGGTGCTTGTTGAAAGTTGTATTGCGTCTTGATAATGTTCTGTTTTTACGTTATTACACCTATATAACGTCAATAAAAAAATAAAAGCGATTCGGCGTTTATTAGGTTTTAGTACCTTTTTCCAGGGCGAATAATTTCACTATGGTTTTAAGCGACTGCAATAAAATTAATATTGTAATTAAACAAAATAATAAAACAGTTTACTGTTAAATAAAATATATACTTAATAAATTTTCTACATTTTACAAAAAAAGTTCCCGAGATATATTACAACCTTCTAAATTTCAGATAAAAAAAAATATATATAAAAATTGCTACAAATGTCATTCCGATATTTGTCGTCACCTTCTCGTTAAAGGTATGCAATAATCGTATTTAAACAAGATGCTTACTAACGAGCAAAAACATTTTGTTTGCAACCTCTATAACCGTTCATACGAACAAGGCAGGAATAACGGACCAAGTATCAAGGACGTTGAATTTCGATTTCTAGAGAATGGGAACGATGGAAAACAACATTTTCAATGAAAATCCCTCAGTCAGTCGCAACTGCGAAATTGAAAGGGCAATCGTACAGTTCTTCCAAAATTTACGTCAACCTCTATTTAGAAACAATGTAGGCAATCTTCAAGAATGCTTGGAACTATGCTTGCCAAAGGGGTGGTAGTCACGTGTAGCATGTCATACATCAATACAATAGACATCAAAACTGGAAATATTAAAGTGATAGTTGTTAACCACAACAAATTAAGTTTGGCAAACTGCGGTATGCTATATTTACTGTCATACTTACTTGAAAAGTCTACAGTAGAATGATTTTTTCATATACTTTGGAAAATACCAACAACAACGATATTCCCTATAATTATCAATTTCAATGGCGTCATCTTTTTTAAAATTGGTTTTACTACTGCAATCTTAAGGTAGCTGCAAAATATGCCTTCAGCAAATGAGTCGTTAATTAATTCGGTAAGTATTGGAAGCGATAAAATCGGCTGCAATTTTAAGCAAAGAACAT
>CALNHX010010915.1:0-36266 GCA_940337035.1 Agriotes lineatus | reverse complement strand
GTTGTTTTATATTTTCCACCCTTCTACTTTAGGCACCTGAATAATAAAGACCACAGTTATTGGCCACCTGAAAAGTACAGTTACTGGCATATGGCTACGCACTATTAGCAGTAATACTTTAAATGTGCCTATTAGGGTAACAGGTAGAGTTATTGGCCACTTAAGAAAAATCCATAAGAACTTGTTTGTGTACTCACTAGATATTGCAGATATATCTTTCAAAAACTGTCGGTTCCATAGCTATAATATCATAGTTGTGATCTTCAGTCTTGAAAATTTTCATTTGCTTATGACATCAAGAGAAAAAAGATATTTTTCCCAAAACTCAGATTATTATAGTTGTTGGCCACTTGCATATACTCGTAGTTGTCGGTCACTTTTAAGACAGTGATTGGCCAACGTATTATTGCAATTGGTCTTGTTTTTATTACGAAAAAGGCTTGATAAATTTCTAGTAGGTATTTATTAAGAATAGTATTATAAATCTAAAACACCTATTAACAAAAAGTTAGATACATTAGAAAATAGAACGAACATTTATTGTTTTTTTTTTTGACATGAAGGGCATATGATTATGTTCTTATCATTATTGGCAACATTTTTAAGTAAACATCTTACATGATAACTTCTTTGGCATGTGGCACAGTTGATGCCAAACTGATTACACGAAATATTGTTTACACAAACGAAGCCTAAACCTTTATAGATTTTTGGATTGGTAAAACGGTATTCTATAGTATCAAATTCAGTTGTCGCACAGGCACTTTTGATTAATATGTTTGATGTATGTTTATTTTGTGCTTCCTTTCACCTCTTTTATTGTCAACAGCAAAAAAATATTTTTTGATCATATCAACTGAATCTTGTCTTTTCATGTAATATGACAGATACTGGTTGTTTTCCTCATCGTCTTCACGCTGTGTAATTGTGTCATTTTCAATTTTCTCATTCATCTTCAATGCTTTTTCTGTTTTCCATATTTTTGTGTTTGTATTGTTGCCATTTTTCGCTTTTCTTTCTGTTCTGCAGCTTCTGTCTTTCCGTTTGCTTTCTCAATGTTTATTATTTTCCAGTCAGTTGATGTTAGCACAAATGAAACTCTTTCAGTGATATTCTTTTTGCCTTTTCTCTCTGGTGTTTTTGGAAAAGTAATAAAATCTTTCAAACATTGATCTATTTTCCCATTTTCGGTATTTTCTTCATTTCCATTGTTAGGAAGTGTACTATGGTTTAAATTGACACATTCTTCAGCAGCAGAAACGGCTTCTTCTAAAGTATCGTTCAACATGATTTGTTCAATATTGACCAAATCGTCAATAATATTATAAGACACGTTTTGAACAGTATCATCAGAAAGGAAAGCAATTGGAATGTTTTCTATGTCAATGTTCTGAATATGTTGAAAACGATCATAAGTTGCCTCGTTCAAACTATTGTTAAGATCATCAACTGCATCTTGACTATGTTGATTGTTCTGTTCGGAATCGCCTTTAATTTGGCTGTATACGAGTTGGTACAGAATAACAAAATATTCCTTATGGTCATGATTTGCATTAAAGTGAAAGTTCTTAAATTTATTTAGATTGGCTTCACTAACAATTAATTTAAGTTGTTCCACATCAAATGGTGATTGTCTATTATTAAAGTTATTGTGATTAGAATCAGCATCAGTTTGGATCATTTCGTTATGTTTTTTGCTTGCCAAGGCATTTGGTAGTTGCTAGCATTAGGATTCCAAGGAGAGTCCGCATGTTTTCAAACCATTTTTAATCATAGATGGTTGTAATGTGTCAATGGCAATCTTTAAAACATGTGCTAATTTTTCCTTAGTGAGAACTTCATCTGGATGGTTCCGTCTGAAACTCGAAACAGCAGTTTTTCATGCATTTTTTAAGGGGGCAAAAACCGAAACGTCAGCCGGTTGAAGCACTCTAGTGGAATTAGGATAGAGTGCTATCAAGAGTATTCCAAGTGACGTGCAAAGGTCACTCACATTAATGGTCAAATGTGTTGCATGCCCGTTAACGAAGAGGATAACAGAAAATGTAATGTTTGAATTAACAAGGTGTTGATGCAAAATGTTTTTTTATATAATCGTAGAATATATTTGATTTCATCCAGCCATTGTCGCTGCATCCAATTCCCCAGGAGTCAGGAAAAGATTTGCAATTTTCTGGGGTAATCGCTTGTGTCGGTAGATTACCATAAGGGGTGTAATTGCTACAGAGGCAGAGAACGTAAAAATGACGGTGAGGTTAGCCTTTGGATTATGTTCAATTTGATATACATTTTTTGCTCCTCTAGAAGCTAAAACCCTCTTATTTTTGGGACACAACATAAAACAAGTCTCGTCCCCATTAAAGATCCTGGAGGGATCTTCTAATATATATTTGTAGCCATTTTGGTCGAGATAGGTTTCAAAATACGTGAACCACTTTTTATATCGTTCTCAGACACTACGGAACTATACCACCTTCAGGTGTACAGTCGTGTGCAAATAAATCTGGGACAATGGTTTTTTCATATGTAGGTTGAGTTGAGAATTAAAGAATATCTACATGGATTTTCTGCTACCAGAAAGAGCTACATTTTCATTTACTTGTCAAAGTTTAATGTAACTCTTTCTGATAGCAGGAAATCCATGGAGATATGCTTCAAATCTTAACTCAATTTACATATGAAAAAACCATTGTCCCAGATTTATTTGCACACGACTGTACGTAAGATATGGATCTGGCCGTTTAGCGGTTTTATGAAATTTACCGCTTAATCTGAGTTGCATCGTAGCTCTAGGAATCCCGTAAGTGGCTGCAGCTTTACGTTGACCCATCCCATTTCTGACTGCTTCGATCGCATTTTGAGTATCGTCTTCGGTATATTTTTTATGATAGGATTTTGTTTGTTTGGAAACCTTAGGCATCCTTAGAACAAAGAATAGTGACTAGAGTTATTGGCCACCTAAAATTTAGTTATTGGCCCTGGCCAACAACTGTTTAGGACAAAACAAAGATACAGTACAGTAAAAAAAACTTGATTGCAAGGAACACGGCAATCAGATTGCTGGTAAAAGTGGGACAAACGAGGAAAATCACGATATGACGGTCACTGGCCGGTGTGGCCAATAACTGTACAAGGGAGAAAAAAGTAACACATTTGTTGGCCGGTCTTAAAAAAGTACATATCCTAAAACTATTGTTAAAAACATTGTAATCTCTTAATATTATTGCCCTGAAATAAAGAGTAATGGTATCAAGTTGACATGTTTACAACGTTTATAAGATGGCAAGTTCCTTATCAATTTCTTAAGACTTACTTTGATTCTGTAGCAGAACTTTTCGCGCCCAAGATTAACTGTCATAACTCACACTGTATGACCAACCTAAGAAAATAGAAACTCCCAACTACTAAACACTATTGCCAAATTGATATGGAATAATGTAAATAGTGACGGGAGACATAGGATTCTTATCATTCGAAGAAATTTTCGTAGTGGCCAATAACTGGTGGGTCGCCAACAACTCTACCTGTTACCCTATATTATTCTAACGTAAAAATCTACAATATTTAAAATATTTCACAATGCAGTGATTGGCCAGATGGCCAATAACTATAGTTTTAAGCCAATTACATAGAAATGTAACCTTAAAATTCTGTTCCCACACAAATGTGAATTAGGTTCAAACATCAATGTAGCTAAAAATCCATGCAGGTGCTAAATTTACATACCTTGGATGTAATGCTTGTTTATCGACTACTACGTCTTAACGATTTTGGTTGGTTTTTAGAACAAGCTCATTAACTGAGCACACCACAGAGCACATATGACGTTTATTATTTGAGGGTAGACGACACAGCCGCTAACTTTATTGTGTAGATTTGGCAGTGTTGCCATCACGATATTATTTCATCAAAATACATTAAAAAGCAATCTTATTCTTAATACTGACAATATTCTGCCACCTGGCGAATCACTCTCTGGTAGCCGATGACTGTATGGTTTACGCTAACTTTGCTTAATATATCTAGTTATTATTAGTTGGGATTTCGAGTAACTAGGTAACTATAAATACAAGTTTACAGATCAAAAAATTAGGTGTAGTCCATTTCAATGAAAACAGGTGTACTTGGATGAGTACACAGTAATAGTCAAACATTCGATAATTTTTCAACGTTTATTTCGCGAGGTGCGATACTTGCTGGACACATTGTATGTAAACTATAAATATGCTCACAAGTAGTTTTAATTTTAAAATATTATTATTATTATATTGAATTTGTTTGACGAGAATTTTCCCTATATTTACCATTGCCATGTTTTAGTCATTTCTTCTCTTGTAAATGTCTTTCATTTTCAAAAATGGAATGGTTTAGATAATACATAGTACTGTAGGAGAGATATTTTTTAACGTATAGAATCTATACCGCGGGTTAGAATGTTAAATTCCGATAGAATATCTTTAGAAGTTACAAACACACAGCACAACTGGCCCGGAGGAGCTAAAGTAATTCATTCTTTCAGCTGTAAATTAATTGCCTTTATAAAGCTTCCCGGACAAGACCAGAGGGCTGTTAGAACTAAGGAGACCATTTTTTACTTGACCGATTTCAATGGAGATCCTTTGTGAGGCAGTTGAGTCTTGAAATTTGACCGAGCTGAATCCTCCAATGTTTTCACTAACTTCCGTAGGACTATAAATACTGTTTATTATAAATTACTGCAGTGCATTCCCAGCTAATTTTCTAATAATATAGGAAAATGTTGGAAGAAGACGTCACAGTAAACCCAGATTTTGTTTGAATTTATTATGAATTACATCGTAATTTATTAATTTTCTGAACATGATTTGTTGTTACATTTATAAGTTTATCTTTGAAACCAAACAAGTAGAAGCACTTTCTTATTAGGAAAATTGATATCTAGGGTCACAAAATATTTACCCGAATTTTACAAATCTCGCCCCCACAGGGATAGAACGTGGAATCCTCTCTCGATTGGTATTAAAGAAAAACACAGAAATACACGCACTAGGAAAATGTAAACAAATCGTGCTTTTCAGATGTTTGATTATTTATAATAATATAAATATGTATTCTGATACTGAGAATGAGTTAACTTGCTTAGGGCTTTATTTTTTAGTCATGGACGTATTGATTTCTATTTTATAATTTGGAAAACATATCGTCAAAATGTGTTTCTCTACGTTGTCCATTTGTTATGAATTTACGTTCTATGTCCATTTGCTTTGAAGGTAATTGAATTTTTTCAAGTAATATGTTTCGATAAAAGAAGTAAGCTATAAATATCTACTTGTAATGTAAATAGAAGCAAAACATATATTATAGATTTTCTATTGTTGAAGATGAAGATAAAATTCCAGGGAAGCAGTGACTGCAGGACGTAAAAGGAATTCGAAATCTAAGAATGAAAATCAAAAACTTTTTGTGGCTCATCTAAATATAGAATCTTTCATCCTGAATGGAAACTGCTATTTAAAACTATCATTGAGAAGTATATTATCGGCACAGCAGAAAATTTTATGTAAAGGCGCTAGTATCCTGAGGGAAGTACAGATTGAAAACGAAATCGAATATAAATTGCCAACTTTTCCAATATGGATGCAAATATTACTGAAAAGGCACCCGAAATTTCTTTTTGTACTCCATTTCGCCACTTGTACACAACTCGGAAGATAAGTTGCCAGTTTGTAACAGGTATCCGTGCAATAAGTGGCAATTGTGGAATTCCATTGAATAAGGCTTCGGTAATGGCTTTCCTGTTGCTGACTTCCGAGGTATTTAGATCTCGAAACACGTATCAAGGGCATCGATCGCAGTAGACGAAATGTTCAATTACCACCTTAAACGATTTGGGATTTTAAGTACAATAGCCGCTGTTCTAGGGGAATTGCTGTAAAAAGTTACACGAAATTTGTTTTCCTCGTATATTGAACTTTGCTCATCGAGAAGTACAATTTCTAGTTTATTTAAAGTTACAAACGAGGATTGTCAAGGAATAGGGTTGGCTCGTAATTAGTTGATGCTATATGTATAGAAGTAGGTTTTGTTTTGTCTACTAGAAAAGTTTATCTTTCGCAATAATGGATAAATTGCTTCCGTTCATTTATGGATGCAGCGTTTTGCTTCGAATTTGAAAATAGAAATAGACCAAGCAAATCTTTCAATTATTAGCTTGTTAAGTAGATGTTTTGCAGAAAGGGTTTGCCCAGAGGGTAGGTAATTTAGAAATTACAGCAAACATTTGCTAACAATATTTTATTACATTCACAATCTAGCAAAATTAAAGGCTTCTGACATTGGCTATGTTCACACTAAGATTTCAGTATACAGGGTATCCCGTTATTGCTAAAAAATATCTATATAACTAACATTTTTCTGTTAACCATTTTACCGAGCCTCGATTGAAGAGCGTTTTGATAAAAGAATGTAACGCGAAATTTGTTAGACCATCTACAATTGCTCAAATTATTCTGAAATATGGAATTTTGTAGAGGTCTTTATCTGCATTTTTTTAAACATTACCGGAACCGAGGATCGAACTCACGACAATTGGATCAGTAGTCAGGGTGCTTAACCACTGAGCCACCGAGCCTGGATTTTCGATTTTTTTCTTGAAAATGATTACTCTTTCGATAAGGTTGTTAGACACGTACAAACTTTTTTGTTCACTAGTGAACTATATGCAGTTGCTACGACATATATATGCAGACTGGTTTATTATATTAATGTTATACAGGTATAACATGCCGCGCATGTCCACAATTTACATATTCTACATTACATATTATACATTACATACTCCCCTACTTAATTGGCAAGCATATATAAAACCCAATAATTAGTAGCTAGGGTAAAGTCGACAGTCGTTGACACCATTGTGTCTTTTCAGATTTTGTTTGTATGTAATAAAATGATGTGTGGTTACGTGACCAAAACTTTTTGTAACTTGTGAAAGCCCAGAGGCAAAATTTTACGTTTAAACTACTGCATACTGTATTTGTCCTTGTTTTCGATTGATATTTAAAGTAAGTAACAAAAGTTGTTGTGTGTGTGGTATGTTTGCATGCGGGGGAACATAATGTAAGTCGCGTGCGGCGCATTACATCCGTTGCACTTCCCGCGAGGTATGAATGGTCCTCGACACCAAAAGGTAAAAGAGGCTATAGATTATGAATGAATGAACAAAGATAGCTAAAACTGATATTGGTTGACACTGTTAGTGCAGTCGTTGGCACTCCGAATATACAGTCATTGGCACCTATGCAAAGGAAGGCAGAATAATAAAGAAAAATTAACTAGGTAGGTAGATATGATATATGTATATTTCGCTTTAATAACAAATTAATAAATTTTAGGTCATACTAATTAATAAACATTTACTACATAAATTTTTTTTGCAAAAAACATTTCTTTTATCTCACAATTAGAATGAAAGCTTCTAGGACATCTTGAGCACTTTTGCCCCATTTTGTTTGTGATAATGTTATTACCACATGCATAGCACATTCCTTTAACTAAAAATTTTTTTGTGACTGTAGTAAAATTCTCATTATGCGACTGTGATTGTTCGGGACTCGTTTCTTTGCTGGTAGTCAATTTGTCATTCTGGGATCGTGTTTCTTCGGGACTTGTTTGTTCGACGGTGGTTATATTCTCAATCTGGGATTGTGTTTCAATGGAACTTCTTGCATCCTGGAGAACGATGTTTTGCAGAATGCTAATTGATTTCTTTTTGCAATTTTTTTGAATTTACATTAGATACAGCCGTCAAAGTTTCACATTTATCATTTTTGACGTTTGCAACAGAAGGGACGCATATTTTCTTGTTATTTCTTTTGCCGACTGTTTTATTCTTCACTAAATTTTTCTTTTCTAATCTCAGCTTTTTTCTATTTTCTTTCGCTTCCTCCTCCATTTTTCTCTTGGTTTCCTTGTTCTCTGCCAACGCCCTCCAAGCTGCCGAAGTAACCACATATGGAAATTTTTCTACTTTTCTTATATTCTTTCTCTCGGGAGTCTTTGGCCAAACAAGAATTTGAGTGATTGGTGATGATTTGTCAGCATCTAACGTTACAGAAGTTGATGGCGTACTTGCAATAGTTTCATTGTTAGGCATATGTTCCACAGCAATATCAAATTCTTGTAAAGCAATATCTAGCTCATTTTCGGTGGTATCCATATTTTCACTCTTTTCAACTGTCACATAAGTGCTATCAGAATTATCTGCTACTTCTCCAATCACATCATTGACTAAAATGTCTACAGGCACATCATTGACTAAAATGTCTACAGGCATGTTATGGATGTCAAACTCTTGATTGTCATTGTCTTTAGTAAAACATTTTAATATTTTCTGCAAATATTTCAATTCAGATTTGTCATTATCAAGGTGTTGCATTTCAAGGGACTGTAATGTTTCGTGTCCTATTATTGATTTAAAGGTTTCAAAATCTAGAACTCGCGCATTTTCTAAATCGGCATTCACTGTTTTTTAGTGTGTTTAACTGATAATTGATCACCGGTTAATTTTCCCAGACATTTAGAATAATCTATGGCGTTGCTATTCCATGGAAATAGACCTGTTGCTCTAAAACCCTTTTTGATGGTATTTTCGTTGATATGTTTTTCTATTACTTTATGCAATAGCGGTGCAAAGTTTTCCTTTGTTAATTGTAGATTGGGATGCTCCCTTCTCCATTCTAGTATGGCCTTTTGCTATCCTGTCTTTAGGGGTTTGAATGCAGCAACGTTTGCTGGCTGTAAAATTCTGGTGGCGTTTGGATACAGGGCTACTAGAATTATACCCAGATCATTACACAATTTATTAACTTGTAACGTTAAGTGAGTCTTGTGCCCATCTACAAAGAGTATGACAGGTTTTTTTATATTGTTTTCAAGAAGATATGGGTTGAAAACATTAGCTATATACTCGTAAAATATCGTCGCCCCATCTGTCAAGAACGGTTTCTAATATATCTTTGGGTGGTTTGCACTTGTATGGATAAATTATCATAGGAGGAGTGAGCGTCCCACTTGCTCCAAATGTAAACATTACCATCAGGGATGCTTTCGCTGTTGCTTGATCAACTTCATATACGTTTTTGGTTCCTCGAGCGGCGATGACTTTTAATTTTTGGACACAGCAACAAATTTGTTTCATCATAGATTCTGGTTTCATCAAGAAGAACATCTCCGCGTCCTAGGTCATCAAGTTCTTTCTGGATTAAATTAAACCATTTTCTAACATCTGACTCACTAATGCAGGCACTTGCTTGTGTCACCGGCTCAGATGTTCTGAGACATAATTCAGGGTGTCTCTTACAGAAAATCTAACAGTAAGTATTCAGTTTTTACAGGAAAGAAAAGATGCAGAAAATATGATCCGAGAACGCGAGCTGGATTTAGAAGAGAAAAGACTAACAATAGAAGAAAACGGGATACGTTTGGAAGAAGTAAAATTTGCAGCAGAAAAAACAGAACGAGAACGAAGTCGCCGCATTAAAATTGAAAAGCAACTGCATGAATTAAATAGCCTTCTGATTAAGCAGTTGATCGACAAATGAAATGTTATATTATCAATACCAAATACAATCTTTTTACAAGAATTCTAATTATATATTTACATTAAGCATTTAAATATTCTTCTAATGTTGGAGGTTTAGTATTAAAATAATGAGCAGTTTGACTTTCATATAAACACTTTTTTACACTCCATTAACATCTTGTAGTAGCAATTTTTAATTTTTCTTAAAGTCCAAGAAAGCAGACAGACATATTATATTTCCAAAACCACATTCGACTGCCTGTCTCGTGCCATCATTAAATTGAAGCTTTTGGTGAGTTAACTGCCTGTTGGCATATAGACATAACAATAATTCTCTTACGGGTTAGGAACTGTCTTGGTAAAGCGCATATATTTGGACATTTGAAAAAAGGGCGCATTGTTCTAATTGCATATACAAATTTGATTCTCTAAGTATACCTGTGGTATACATGTGGTCTTCCAGCAACAGCACCGTATAAATTAGCCACAATGCCATCTGGACACAATACAGATTGATATTTTACACAGTGATATCTGTTGTCCTCTGTGTAATAGTCTTCTTGATGAATGATGGTCTGCAAATAGCTCTTGTTGTTCCATCTATAAATCCCCAAAAATTATTCATTGGTGCACCTTTGTTGGGTACGGCATTAGAATAAAAACTAAATTTATTCTGATTTAGCCACGGTAAGTTCTGTAGATCCTCTAAGAAGTCTAAGAGGTACGATTTGTTATAATTAATAACATTCATAACCGCATTTGAAATACTGAAGCTGAGAGTCCAAATTTTCTTTCTAAATCAACCAACCTATTAGGATATGCTGAACGTCTCAGATATATACACAGTCGTTCCACGCCACTAGTAATATATCGCTTTTCCTTTTGAATTTCGTTTGGTATGCCTAAGGCATTTGACAACCTTTGTATATGCTCTTTCTAAAAACGAAAGTAATGTTGAAATTCTTCTGAGGTTAATCTCTCTAAGTTTAGTCTGCCATAAGTAACTGATCGCCAATGTACATTACGGCTTGGATGCAGTACATTGAGTAAAACTTCTTTTTCCAAATCGTCATCATTGATATTTTCAAATACAGCTGCTTGTAATAAATCCTCCATTCTCTAAAAAATTGTTTCGCACGTCATTTAGAACGTCTTGCAAAACCTCAAACTTTCAAAAATACGTCAACTACATTTTTACATACCATAACGTTCACGTTTACGAATAACGTACCCGTTAAAACGGATTGCAAAAACTCTCTAATATTAGAAACATGTCCCTTATTGTTGCGGTATTTAAGGGTCTGTAATTTCCCTATACTCGATAAGACTCGCCTGACTTGGCAACGAAAGTGATAGCAGAGTCTCAACGATTGGTGGATGGCTCTATTATGCCGGCATCCAGCAACTCTTTCAAATGATCTTCAGGACAAATTAATTGGTTAGGATTTAATCCACTACATTTGGCGAAGCTTGGCGGTCCTATAGTAACTGTGTACAACAGAATGCTTAATTGGAGCATTAAAATCAAAATTTGATAGCACATCTGGATATCCAAATAATAAAGAGCGATAAGCGGCTGGGACACTGTCCAGAATGACAAAAGCATGTTGTGACGAAGCAGTTGGCATTGGCACAGTGGTACTAGCAGCAAGGTAGGTAGGTAGGTTCAGGATTCTTTCAATTCCCCAACTGCGGGACGGGCTGCTCTAGAGACCTTGCGTCCCTCTTCAGCCAAGAACGAAAATTATAGGATGGGTGAGAGAAAGGAGGGGTGGAAAATGGAAGAGAGGCCAGGAACGGTGGAGAAGTACTGCCCCGGCCGGCATTCTTCTCAGAGAAGGTACTCTGTTGACTCAGGAAAACGACCTAAAAGCCTGAATCAGAGCAGACGGCCAGGGGAATCGAACCCGCGACCTCCCAAATGCTAAGCAGATGTGCTAACCACTACTCTACGAAGCTCGGTACTAGCAGCAACTGTTTGCTAAGTAAAATATACACGGTTTCTTTAATTATATATCTAGTTGATATTGATTCTTTAAATAAAATCAATTGTTAAAAAGCCACGCCTCCACACCTTGACTATAAAATGTTTTAAGTCGACCGTAAATGGTGAGGTCAAGTGGTTGCAGCTTATGCGACGTGTGAGGTGGGAATGTGACCATCACAATTCCGGCCTTGGAAGCCTTTTCTACCACCTCGAAGGAGAGATGGGTTTCATGATTGTCTAAAACTAGTAGCGCTCGCTCTTCCTTCGAACATTTTACAACATTAAGGAAGTGATCCAGAAATCTAAGAAACATTTGTTCATTAGACCAACCTGAAGGTGTTGCAGAGCCAATGATTTCAGTGGGTGCTCTAAATGTCATCAAATCCTTGAAAAAAGCACGTGGAAATATTAACATGAAAGTAATATAATTTCCAGTGGCATTCACAGCTGCTATCATGCTAACGAGTGATCCTCTTTCAGCCCAAGTAGCACTACCTAGCTGTTTAGTACCCTTAGGTGCCACAATTTTTGCTGCGACTGGACGGTGCTTAGTCCCGTCTCGTTCAGATTCCAAATTCTGTTAGGAGGGATAGGTCCAAATCTATTGTGAACTTATTTAATGTTGTTAAAAAAATTATTTACATTCGTTCGGTTGAAGCTTGTTGCTCGACTCAAAGTAGTTACTTCAGCTTTTCGAATTGATAACTTCTTATGCCTTTTAAGGAATAAACGCATCTATTCTTCGCTAGCAATTTTATCTTGATCACAGCAAGCGGCATATCTATAAGCTAGCTCCTGCACGCCTTTCTGAGTCAACCCGTATTACATCTGAGCAACCTTTTTTATATATTCTGCAAGGAATACTTCCTCTCTTTCATTAAAAACCAATTTCACACCATAATTTGATGAATAGTTATAATTGTCAACCCCATCATTTATGAATTTTTTAGATTCTCTTGAAAGCATTGCAAGGGTAATGTTAAAAACTTTAGCAGCCTCCCTCTAAGATAACTTTTTCTCAGGATCTGGGTGATTTACTGCCTTTAAAACATTTTTTAAGGCAGTCAAATCTACTGGAACCCTGTTTTTACCAGTCTTGCTACGTGGCACTGTTGGCTGAAGATCTGAAAAAAATATATATAAACATTTTGTACCTGGGAACGTTTCAAGGTACAAGATGTGTTTATGTTTCAAGGTACAAGAGGGTGCCATTGAGCCCTACCACATGGGTTAAGTTAAAAGCTAAATATAACGTCAGACTTCTACTCACCATAAATCAGGGAATGTCGTAAAAGTAACTCTCTATCCGCTAACACGCAGTAAACAATAATATTTAGACCCACTGTAGATGTAAGATATTTACTTTTGCACCGTAAAAACTATCTTCTCAGTGGAAAATCACAAAAGACGTTTTAAAAGTATGAAACTGTAATACGGTAATTGGCTCGGCTTAGCAGAGTAGTAAACCTCGCTGGTTAGCCGCTAGATGGCTGTACTAATATAAAATCGAAATCGTTTCTAGTTACACTATGCTCTAGGTACAACGGTCTCCCCTACTCTTGCAGTTGCGGCTCATGGTAATTATTGTATTTGGGGGGCTCTTAATTTTTAAGAATTACTAAGCAAGAAATAGTAGTGATTCACCCACATTTCGTCGACGTTTTGATCCAAATATCGCAGTTCAAAAGCAAACGTCATATGCACAGAACAACAAGTATTCAAACACAATACAAAATGTATATTAGTATTGAAAACTAAACACAATAATAATTTAGTTAATAATGGAAAAACAGCATCACATCGACAACTGCATTTGTTTTTCTTGTAAATGCCTACAGAAAATTGTCTTGTACAACTTTATTTTGCAGATTGAAATTTAATACCGGTGTAGGTCGTCCAAGTTTTATCATTTTAAGCTTTTCAGGTAACGGTAGGCTTTTAAAATGTATCTTGAGAATACTTAGTTATGCTATTCTCCGTCATTTTTGTAAAAATGCACGAAACAACCAAGATAAATAAAAACAACCCAGATGCAACTGATACTTTTTTCAAACGCTGCATTGGCATTCATTGTAAATGTAAAAGGTTGCACCACATTTGCTATCGGATGGGCGGTTGCCTCTACCATCGGATTGCATCGTTAGCCTGCTATATACCGCGACCCTGCAGCGGCAGCGTTTTCGCTTCTGTTTCCCATAGAAGTTTGTGCCACATTTGGGATCGCTCTCAGCAGCTGCCACTGCTTGGTGCATGTGATACAAGCGAAGTAAGTGAGTGTGTTGACACATAACTCATGTTATGTTGACATACTTCTTGGATATTGTTTTACATGTTTTAAGCGGTATGGATTAGCGATCTCCGGATCTCACTACTTACACCTTGTTATATTATAGCGCTATATATATTTTCAATTACAGAATAGTTACTTTGTTCTAATGACATATAGGCTGTTGACGACTGCGAAGCTAGAACCCGTCAGCCCCTAAGGATCAGCCGTCATTGCTGACTCTTATTAGAAACTTCATGCAATTCTAACGCTGACGGCGGTACGTTTTCTGCGTAACTAGTGCCTGATTTTGTCTCGCTTTCTGCATATCAACAATTAGAAAGTTGCGTCCACCGATGTCATTCTCATCCAACAATACGGTAAGTGCTAAGTAAAGTTCAAATGCATTTGTGAAAAGAAAGCAACCTGAACCACAGAAATACTTTCATTCTTACATTGTGTGAAAATTCTGTAAGTACTTTAACACGTATTAGGAGCTTTCGTTCTCTTTGATTATATGTCGTTAGTTTCCAATCCTAGTTCTATTAAGACAGTTCAAATTAATTCTGTACGTCCCGTCTTTTGTGTTGCGCGGCATGAGTAATACTGTTAACTGCATGTATATTTGATTGCAATGCAAGGTTGAGTTTATAACAGAACATTGTTAAAAAGCTGTACCATTACTATTGGAAATATATAAAAAAAATTAAGTATTGTAGTCATTTTGGAACTAGACGAGACACTAGATTTTAGAATATACGATAATTTTTGTGCTTCGGTTGACATTACTAGAATCTATACTCCATTTACTTGACATCTTCACTGTCAAACTGACATTATGTTGGCACCACTGTTATTTTTCACATTTTAACAATTAAATTACTGTACAGACTAATAAAAAACACATTATTTTTGAGGTGTAGTCAAGACATTTTTTTAAATTTGACACTGACAGTGCAGATGTCAAGTAAATGGAGTATAGTTATAAATTTAGTTCCACTTTGCAATGTCATACAGTAATCAAAGCATTAAATAATTGTAGGTTATGTCACAGATTTTTGGAAGTATCATCATTATTTTGTTGAAATTCGTATTATATTATTTTTATAGTATTGTAATTACAACTACGTAAGTGCCAGTTACATACCCTATGTCCAACTAAATTGTATCTATTGTTAACAGATTTATATTTCTATCAATCTGAAAGACCTTTCTAACCTTTTCTTTTGAATGTGGGGCTGAGATTATTACCTTTTTATATAGATTTTTATAGAATGCTCATATAATTTCAATGGGGTTAAGAAGGAAGCCTTAGAACATTGATGTTGTTTTGCTGTAGCAACTCGTCAATTTTACATTGTTTGTCGAAATTATTTAGGCTGGGTTTAATTAGATTCCATTTTATATACGTTTACCCAGGCTAGTAGTTGATCTCTTCTCCAACAACACTCTGTGATAAGGAGTATTATCCAAAACGATAACATATTTACTCCCACAGCTAGTTAGAGTAGGCACCAACAGATTTTCTATTCTCTTTTGAAAAATGTTGTGGTAATCTTGATGTTCAACTTTTGAGTCTAAAATGTCACACCCCGGTAGGAAACCACCACAATAGCTTTCATGAAACACTGTGAATCTCTTACCTTCTGATTTCAATCTCTTATTATTAGTACACCTATCATCATTTTTCAACCACATTCGTATCATGCTTCAGTTCTGGTATATCCAGGTTTCATCTGGGTAAATGAAAGTCCCTTCTTCTTTGCCATCAGCATATACCATATAGTCCGGTCGGCAGGTATTTTCTAACTGGACACAATTCCCAAGTTAATGAAATTTTGGGATATTGTTTGGGGATGGTATGGGGTGTGGAATCTGAGTTGTCGACCTCGAGGTTTGGAACAGTTCAGATTAGATATGTATATTTACTTTATATAAAAGAAAACCTTTATCAGATGCTTTGTCAATAAATTCCCTAATTTGTTCATGTGTCAGAGTAGAAGACTTCTTTGCTTCAAATGCTTCAGATTTTCTTTATAAAAATGCCCGTAGTTTGCCATATTATTCCAGATCTACCTCATAGTTTATTCTCAACACAGATTTAAGCATTGAATAAAATTACCACAACGAAGATGATTTGTATTTTGCACTTAATTCAGCAAAATAGGCCAACAGGGCATTTTCGGAAAGTGAGTTTGTGTCCTTTCGAAGACGCCATTCGTTGAAGCTTGCAGAGAGATAACTATTTAATGTGGTTTCTTTCAGTAGCCAATATAACAATAACAGTGTTTTCTAATTGCCAAAAAATCTATTCAGTTTTATAAGCGAGGTCATTTGTTAAATAACAACTCAGCCTTATGGTATCAAGCAAGTGTGTTGTGCAATAAACACATAACAACTAGGTCTTAATTTTGAACCACATTGTTCCGTGAATCTTTAGAATAAACTTGGTTACACTAATGAGATTTTGAGATGGTAGCAGAGTTGACATATATTGCTATGGTTTGATATGCACCACTGATTAAACTGATTAAAATAATTTTGCTGATGTGTATTATTATTTTTACTTGACCCTTTTTGTATTTTATTTATCTGCAATTTTATTCTCATAACGCTAGCTCGGTAGACAATCAACTCTATTCAAAGGAGTGAATTCCTAATAATTTGTGAATATTTACTTAAACTGGTGCGCCACTGGCCACCCGAATTTGTTCCAAATACGCACTCGCAAATGTATGCTGTCAAAATTACAAAAAAGGTTCGTACTGTGCTGCAAGCGTTGTTGACATTAATAACCAAATTTGTAAACATTCGAAGAGGTATTTATTTAAATCGTAGTGCTTTGGCGGTTATTATTCTCATGTGTTTTAGGAATTAATTTGTCTTATAACGTCAGAAGGGACGCCGATTGAATTTCTGCAATTGTTTAATCTCCACCTAATCTCACAACTGGACTCTGGTTAATAATTTGAAAAGCACCCCCGCCGGAGGCTTGAAGATGCTTGAATCTTGTTCAGCACGGTTTGTTCTCGCACACACACAAATTTCTGGATGCTCACGCTAATACTTTTAGGGTTAGACAGTACCTTAAGATTTTGTGTTCGCTTCGATCTTCGGAAAGGAGGCCCCAGCTCTTATCTTCGTCTGGAACGGTTTCCCCCGGTGTCTGTGCTGTTGGTCGGTGTCCTGCCAAAATATTGTCTACATTTTTAATTGTCAAAATGTCTCTTTGAGCCACTACACGTTTTACTATTTGCTTTGCTCTGTTCACTCGCGTAATTGTACTAAACCTTTTAAAGAGTTCACTTCCTTCATAAATGCTTTCGATGTCCATCTGTTTGCTTTTCACTCGCTTTATAATATCTTGTCTACTTCTCACAATTGATATTTTCTGTCTTTATGTCTGCCTTCTTAATTGCTCGTTGCAACACTATTATTTTTCTGGCTTCTTATACCTTTTTAGATTGTTCACAATTTGACTTACTTAGCTATATTGAAATCTACGCTTCATTGACCTGCACATAGCAAATCTTTTTGTATTTATTTCTTTTGGTTTGGCTATGCATTCTGCCCAAACCTAATATTTAATTAATTTGAAATTCGACTTCAACAGTTTGAAAAACAAGCTTTGCCCTTTGCGTTCCTTACTCAATTCATTTATTAATACTGGCGTCTCTTTTTCAATGCATTTACTGAATGAAATTTAAGCTTGCTATTGCAGCTACATACGACACCCCAACTCTGTGCTTATTGACTTGTTTTCTAAACTGTACTGCAAGCAGAGTAGAGCCTCAGTCATAAGACCATTACAATATAATCTCAAGATTCTATTTACTGTAGTGACTGATTCATAGCTTCTAGTATACCATGTTTCCACTGTCTAGGTTGTCGTCCTCTTCTTCTCATTCTTGCAACCCATTCCTAAAATCGTCTAAGCCACTCACCTCTCACGACCCATTCTCATCATGTAGCCTAACCACAATAGTTGTCTAGATACAATGGTATCTACCACATTTACCACTTCTTCATTCTTACTCCTATGTCATAGTTTCTGACATGCTCAATACATGAAATTTTGAAGCTTCTTCTAATTACTTCAATCTCTATTGTTTTTATTCTGTGGCTATTACGTTTTGTTAAAATACTTTACCATCGACCCGTAAATTCAAAATATTTTGACATTATGTACATTGATTTGACAACGATAACGATTCATTGTTAATCTACTATGATTTGTTGATTTGTTTTATTAACAGAAAGTCTGCAATTTTTCACTAGTTCTTTCATGCGAATTAAAAAAGGCAAGAAGCCTTTTGGAATAATGGAGATCATCGAATCTGTGTCGACAACAATTTTTATCTTGTTTCGCTGGTAAAACGATGAAATTATGCCTACTCCTTTTTTTGCTATTCTGGAAAAGCAGGGAATTTTCCAGATGGAAATTGAGTTTTATAAATGAAAGCAGCACGGTGTCTGCACAGTTTTGCTTTGCTCCCATATCGAGCATGATAACAGCACATTTTGGATGATTATTATTTCAAAATTCAAAATTTTCTGATAGGGCAGTTGTCATATCAGTTAATTTATCAATTGAATTACTCAATTAACTTAAGCAATTTACTTGTGAAGCCCTTACAGATAAATCCGTTTCTACAGCATTGTTTGGAGTTCCCAAGCCGCTTAGTTTATGAATTTCATCCAGTTTCATTGCCAAACGCTCAACTTATAAATGATCATGACCTCGAGCAATGAGTTCAAGTTTTTGCGGAAGCTTTGACAGGAAAAATTGGCGAAGAAAAACAGCTGGGTACTCCATATTACTACATAGTTTAAGTATTTCGTACCATAAATCAGAAGGATTGCCGCTAAATTGAATTTCGTTCAATAGCATAGACAAACTTTCAGATGACGTTCCGGAATAAGCTTGAACCAAACGTTTTTTAATCTTTGTGTATGGGAAAGGAGGGAATTGATCAACAATTAGATGACGTACCTTGTTTAGCGTAACAGGGGGTAAATGCCAGAAGGTTGCTTGTTCAGATCACGTCTGGGTCACCATTATGCAGGGTTATTAGTCATATGAACTCAAAGTAACTGCATTTATACACAGAATTGTTTATTAATTAGTAGAAGAAAACACAGTTGTATGTTTTCAAGTATCAAACAATTCGCTTTATTTATTCGAATTATTGTAACCTAGTAATATATAACCAGGTTACATGTATATGCAGCTTACTAGATCATTACAGTACTAACACAACTTCAGCAATAGTTTGACAGAAATCGACATTATATACATTGAATGTATAAGGATAGTGAGTTATTATTAATCTGCTATGATTTCTTGATTCGTTTTATTAACAGAAAGTTCAATTTTCACCCGTTTTTCATGCAAATTAATAAAATGTTGAGAATCCCTGAAGCTATAAAGATTAGCTTTCATTCATTAAACGGAATACTGGAGCTTTATATTGGACAAACTGTTTTAAGAATTACATAATTGAGAGAGGATTATCACTTTTATTCCTAGCTGCCTCCTCGAAAGTAGATGTATTTAAATATACATGTTAATAAAAGTGTTGCATAGACGTAAAGCAGTTACTACTCCAGTATACATGTACTTTAGTCGAATCTAATGACCTATATTGGATTTATTTTGCAACATTGTCTCATCCATAGCAAACTCTGTATACTCCACTGATCAAAATAAGTATTCCAATTACTTACCAGTCTTCGAACTACTCAGTCGCACAAATAAGTTAACGGATTTCTGACAATTTTGACATTATGCACATTGATTTGACAACGATAGTAATTTATTATTAATCTACTATGATTTCGTGATTGGTTTTATTAATATGAATTTAAAAATATATTTTCTGCTACATTCACTACATATCTTATAATAACATAATATTTAAAAAAGAAACTGTAGAATATTCAATAGGGAAGAAAGAGTCGAAGTAAAAAGGTTTGGTATAACCATTGATAGTTATTAATCAATAGTATAACACTAGTAAGATTTTTTTGTAGTCGAGAGATCTCCAATAGTTCTGGGCGTTACACCCCATGGAGAAGTTTGTCGTAGGACTCGATGGGTGAATGTCATGGATTATCGACCACATCTTAATAATGATGTTTTCGCAATAAAACGTTATTATGGATTTTGACGCCAACGTTTTACGTATCTGTGAATGATTATGATTAAACGTACATCTTCACTGCTTACTAATTTAAATTAATTTACCGCTAACATCGTGTGCTGTAATTTAATAATACATGAATTAGTTACATGAGTGATTGTTGCGTCGGTTGAGAGACAATTCGAGGTGCTAAAATTTCAATTCCATGCCTCCCGTAACAATGGGGTCCTAATGAGGAGGGGAATTTTTTGTATTGTTCTGGAAAACATTTCAGTTGAATGCCTATTTTATGTAGACGCTTAGATACAAAAAACATTTCAAGGAGACTTGAAGCTTCAAATAGCTGGATCAAATAGGATAATATGCATAGTGAATACACATATATATTTATAAATAAGCTTAAATGTACCGCAATAGGAATATTAAATTACAAAATATAAAACACTGTTAAGGATACAAGAATATGGGAACTCGTATGTTCTATAATAAAATACTACATCGCGTGTGTACAAAGTTTCTGAACAGCCAAATGTTGTAATTCGTCGTTCTCACATAATCCCTACTCTTTACTTATCATAAATTAAATTGCAAACAAGTTTATAAATGCAACAAATGTCTTTCTTAGAGTTGGGTCATAAGTACTTTAGTTGATTTATAGTTATTTCCGAGATAGTCTAGAATTCATTTATGCAAAAGCTTAGAAACTCTATAACGAACATCAGCATTGAAGATTTCGTTATATTGCGACATCTTCGTAATCGTAAAAGAACAATTTCTATCATGCTTTTTTTTCGGTATTTCGGCACACTACAAAATGAAAAATATTAAAACATGAACGTCTCGGAATACAAATCTACTTCCGTTATCAACATTAATTAATTACATTAAAAATCAACAGGAATTTAGCTTATTTTATTGGATATCTAGCAGAACACGACTAACCTCCCTAATAAACAGCGTGACACTGACAGGCGACTAATTGATTACATCTTTAAGAATGGATAGCCAACTAGTATTTAAATCAACTGAATGTGTGGACACAGTAAAATACCGATGGGGCCACAATCATAGGTAATGGTTATCACAAAGTAAGGGATATACTTTAACTTATTATAACTTTAAAAAAAATTAAGTTAATAACAAAAACTAAACGATATTTAATTCTTTAAATAATGGGATTTTGTATGCCCAAACCCAGTTACCGCAAATGTTCAATATGACCTCCATTTTGATCTTGTAAAATAGGTCACCGTTCTTCTAAATTGTACACAGCATTTCGTAACATTTCTGGTTGAATTGCACCAATTTGCTCCGTAATATTGCCTTTAATTCTTGTAGCGTTGTTGGTCGTGTTCTAAACACTATTTTTTTAAATAACCCCACAGCTAGTAGTCTGCTGGGTTAAGATCAGGTGATCTTGGTGACCATGAATTTGCAAAATGTTTGCTTAAAACACGATCTTGAAAAACGTTAGTTAACAATTCTTTAACTGGTCGGAAAATGTGCGGGGGTGCTCCATCCTGCATAAAAATCATGTTTTCAATTCCGTGGTGCTCGTTTTGCAGCTGTGGAATATCATAATCTCTTAACATTTGCAAGTATAGTTCACCGTTAACAGGTACAGATACGGCTTCTCCATTCTGCATTTCCTCGAAGAAATACAGACCAATGATAAAATCAGCTGTAAAACCGCACCAAGCGGTGACTTTCTTGTTATGAAGACCTTCTTGAACGATTTCTTGTGGATTTTCTGCAGACCAGACTCTACAGTTTTGAGTATTGACTCCACCATTCAGAGCCTTATCTGTCCATAAAACATGGGATAACCATTCAAGTTCAACTTCCATCTGAGCCAATAATCGCAAAGAAAAATCGTACCTAGTAGCCAAATCTGCCTCCTTTAATTTAAACAGCATTTTCAGTTTATATGGATACATTTTTAGAATTTTGCGTAAAATTTTCCAAACCGTGGTGTACGGCATTTGCAATAGCTTGGATATCGCATTTGCACTGCTGATTGCTAGTGGATTACCTCTGGCTATGTCCTGATTTTCATGAAAAACCTCTGCAATTTGGACATCACTAATCCTTGGTCTTCCTGATCTCGGAAGGTCAATTACCGAACCTGTTCTTTCAAATTTTTCTATTAAATGGCGATACGCTTTCATTTGACAGGGCCCCACTCTCAAACCCATTCTCGTGCGAAATCTTCGTAATCCAGCGGTGTAATTTCTGCCGCATTCATAATAACACTGAACTAAACCAATTCTTGTTTGTAGATTCATGCCATTACAGTTTGAGTCGTTAGAACATTACGTTTACTTGAGTTTTAATTTGAAAATAAACTCCAAATTGAATGATTTTGTTTTGACACTCGTGTCAACAATTGTCATGACAAAGCTTTCCTTTTCCATAGATACAATAAAATCCCATTCCTTAAGCAATTATATTTCGTTTACTTTTTGTTGTTAGCTTGATTTGTTAAAAAGTTATAATAAGTTAAAGTATATCCCATACTTTATGATAACCCCATATATTACAGCAGAATATCCCTTTCAACCTCTTGTGGGTGAAACTTCGAAAAATATTTTCTACCTCATTTTATTCTAAAATGGACCCATAAGGAGAAAAATCAATAATTTTATGCCCCTACCAGGGCTGTAGAGTCGGAGTCGGAGTCGGGAGTCGGAGTCGAGGAGTCGGAACTTTTTGGGTGAAGTCGGAGTCGGAGTCGGAGTCCGTATAAATTACCCGACTCCGACTCCCACTTTACAAAATTTTTTTTTAAATAAAAAAACCAAAAGCTAACAAACTATTTGAACGACTACTGACTATTTGAAGACAGACTCAGGGTTAATAAAAATCGATTTTTCTTTACTTATGGTAGTTTATGAAAATGCACGTGCATTATAATATGTTAATTCATAGACCCACGAGTGTGCAGAGTGTGTTCTAGAATCAGTGTGATCACCGCTTGTAAATTTAAATTTCTACCAAACTATTTAAAAAATACCGACTTTGTCCTTGTACAGCGTAGTAGACGGTTTTTCTATATCTTACCAATAACTGTTTTATGTGATGAACAATAAAACAAGCATAGTACATATTATTACTATTATAAGTATTACGTCTAATTTCTAACGTTTATAGTGTACCTTATTTTTATGTTTTAACTGTTTCAAGATGTATTTTGTTATATTGTTACTGTTCATGGTGGTTTTGTTTAATTGGCAATATTTGAAGGGCACTTCTTTTGTGTATTTGTTTCGTTGATTTAACAAAATATAAAAAATATTATTTATATATATTTATATACTTTTGATAATTAAATTACTCCATTAAATTCATTATTTTAATCAAATAATTTAAATCTGCTCAATCCTGCTCAGACCTCAGATAATTTTAATTTCCTATGACTCAGTAAACTTGTATTATGTAAGCAGGTAGTAAATGACCCTTTAAGAAAATAATCTACTACGGAATGTAGTTAGTACTGTTAGTTTAGTAGGCTGGTAAGAAACTTACTTGTTATAACAATGGCATTTGTACGTTTATGAAATTTTGCCATGAAATGTATTCTTCTTAAAGTAACTTTTATCCTTTTCCTCATTTATGTTTGTAAACCTCTCTGTGTATTTGTAAGTGAAATCTGAACGTTGGTGGAAACCTTGAATGCAATATTTGTAAATATGAAATTTATTATAATCAACCACATTCTGCACAACTTGTGAAATTCGTCATTAGCCGGTAAAGTTTATCAGGTAGATGAAAAGGAATAGGAGGGGGGTTATCAATATTCTAGTACTGCCGGAGTCGGAGTCGGATTCAAACTACTAAAATATTAGGAGTCAGAGTCGAAGTCGGATTTTTTTCTTACCTACTTCACAGCCCTGGCCCCTACCCCTTTCCATTTTCCCCTTTAAAACCCTTAGACCTATTTCTAAAGATTTTAAAAAGACTTGTAAATTCCAAAAAATAATGTTCTAACTCAACAAATACAGGAGATGCAACGGGTTCTATAATTCACCACAAATGCAAATTCGCACTTTTAGGGGTTGAGTAGGGCAAAATCCAAAACTATGTTTTCAGACATTTCTATTGGAAACCTTTGCAAGTAAATATCAATTTGATGTCTTATCGGAGATAAGAGATATTGAGGAATTTGTGACAACGCAGTTTACCTATTTTCACTCCTTAGATGGAATTTCGAAAAATCCGTCATACCCCATTTCATTCTGATATCCACCTACAGCCAAAAAATTAATAATTTTAACCCTCTACCCCTTTTCAGTTTAACCTTTAAGGGGTGAAATTTAAAAAAAAACCGTAAACGCATTTCCAAAGATTTTAAAAAATAAATATACCTAAAATATAAATGCCAAAAAGAATGTTCTAACTCAATAAACACAGGAGATACAATGGGTTCACCCCGAATGCAGCTTCGCACCTTTAAGGGTTTATTAGTGAAAAAGCCGGAAATGCGTTTCTAGACATTTGCGTTAACAATCTTTACTAGTAAACGGCAAGTCGATATCTCATAGGGCCTAAGAGATATTGAGGAATTCGTGAAAACACAATTTACCTATTTTCACCTCCTTTGGGGCGAATTTAAAAAATCCCTTCTTAGCACTACCTTAGCTCTGCGTTGATTAGGCAGGGTTTTGACTTTCGTTTATATCTATAAATAGACTACTCCGAAATTACACTTATCTTGATAAAATTAAAAATTCTGAATTACACATCGAAGTATTTGGTTCAATGGCCACCCTGCTCGCCAGATATTAAACTTCTGGATTTTCATAGTTGTAGCTATCTGAAAACGACAGTATACAGAACATCGGACGGGCACCTACACGAATTATTAAAACGCATTGAAAATGCTTTTAATATGTTAAAGAATAACATCGAAATGCTAAACCGTGCCCATTAGAACTATTACTCCCCTTTTTTTGTTTGTTTTGTTACATCAATAAATGTTCGTACTTCTTTTGCAACATACTGTAACTTGTTAAGGAGTCGAAAAAAAGTATAAGTTTATATAAGAACATTTTATGCTCAGAATATCATTTAGTATATATAAAAAAGTTTTGCCGGAAAAAACCAGGACACTCTGTATAATTCTGACAGGAGGGACTTTGTATATACATATTATGCAAGTTACTCCATGAACGTCTATTTTTATTATCTGAAGCAGGTTAGATGTCACCGTTTTTAATAACTGTAGTTTCCATCTCGGTTTCTACTAATAATTAAGGAACATACATTTAAAAAAACTAACTTTAAATGAAAAATATTTCAAAAGATACTATCACGATCAGAAGATGGATTTTGACTAATCTGTAGTGCAAGCAATCTTGCTAACAATTTTGTCGGTGAGAGATTCTCTCAATTACTCGACACTGGTGTAATATGTTTCTAGCATAAACTAGATATTTGACCAGTGATTGACGTAGAAGAGCCACAAGCTCGCCTGTCTTACACTGTATTTTTTTTTCACAGTTTTTCAGCACTGTTTTTCTTGCTTTTTACCATTAATTTATCTGTATTCGTCATCCATTTCTCATATATTTATATTATCTTCATTTTTTGTGATAATTGAACGTTTCATTTTGAATGTTTGCAACTTCTGCTTCTCCATTCTAGGCACACGTTTTTGGGTACTCTCCATCACACCATAATGATTTTTATAGTGCCTCAGGTGTAGCTTCCATGATTATTCCAAGGTAAGTAAATTTTTTTTCTAATTATTTTGTATAATGTCGTTCAAAGATTTCTTTGCTTTTTAATTTTCTTAAAAGTGGTGGTGTCTTTTTTCAGGGGCAGAAACGGCTGTTCTCATCTTTATCTAGAAATACAGGTCGACAAATTAAAAGTGGCGGTCGAAGTAGCCTATGAATGGCGCTTTTGTTGTATTTATTTTTAAGCTATTGGTAGACGTTAATGTCACTTACCCTAATTAGAGGTTATGCATTACTGCCAGAAACACAGTGGAGTAGTATAGAAGAAGACCTGCATAAACAGTAAAGTTTAATCTTCAGACATACTATCATCACTCCATAACAAAACATCACTATCACTATAATCACTATCTCCAGTATTTACAGGAAATTCTAAATTGTCCACAACACCGATCAAAGGCGAGTTTCTTCAGCAATAAAACGAGATTCCGTTTTCTTGACGTGTTCGCAAACGTTTTGCCAATTTTCCTGACCACAGCGGCTAAAAAAGTCATCAGCGTGCTTTTTAACACTCTCATATTAAAATCAATGTTCTATCACTAACATAGGATTTCATTGCCCCAAACCATCTTAATTGGGTTGAGGTCTGGATGATAGGGTGGCAATCTTAGAACATCATGGCCGTTTTCTTGTAATATCTCATCAATTACATATGTTTTATGTTGAGGTTTGTTTAACTTAATAAGGGAATACAATTCTGGTTTGAACATTTTCTCATCAAATGGTATGTTTCTGTCTGATAACCACTGTTGCATTACTCGTTTTCTTGTAGTGGACGTGGGTGCAGGGTTTTTCACTTTGCTGTGATAAGGTGCGTTGTCAATGAATGATTACCACCGACCGAGGTGCTAAATTCGGAATAAGCATTTCCGTCAACCATTTCATATAATTTTCAAAATTCATTTCTTTATGATAGTCACCCGTAGTACAGCTTGACTTGTAATTCAAATAAGCATTTGGAATAAATTCCATGTCCCCTCCAGCGTGAACGATTATCATTCTACCTCCTTTGCTGATAGGTTTGAGTAAACCTTTGTTAGAATCAGTCACTCCAAGATTTTTTATTGGCCTGTGATGAGTGAAGATAGGTCTCATCAGTATATAACAATTGGTCGACAATCATCTCGATACTTTTTTAATTTTTCTCAAGAAATTTTATTCTCAAAATCGCGAATATCTGATCTTTCTATTAGCATCTTTCGGCTCGTTGTGTTTTACGCCACCTAAATTCTAATTTGCCAATTTCTTTTCTCGAGGGATTCTCTACTACTGGTTGCAGACGCTACGCGCTCTTGGACCTTGCTAAAGGGTATTTTTGGATTTCCATGCAACTTCATATATTGAGCTTCCTCATTCATAAAAGTGCAAAACAGCAGTCACAATTTTTATCGCCTCACAACTTAAATCCTATAAGTATATAAATATGAAATGTACTTTGCCTAACTTGTTTTAAGTATTTTTATTACCTTGCCTAGAATTTTACGTTTACAATTTGAAGATCCTGGGTCATTCATAACGCAAATTTACGAACGTCCGTTGCAAACGTCAAATTGACAAATGCTAAAACAACTACCACTATTTAAAATAAAAAGGTTAGTTCAGATTTCTGCCGTACTGCCACTTTTAATTTGTCGACCTGTACTATAAAATGCTTTTTAAAATTTATGATTTATATTCTTACTTGCTCTCTATAGTCTTCTCGCGTATGATGCTTGTGGGACGACAAAGAACCAATATAGATTAAATTAACGTATTTTCTTATTATGGTGCCTGAAATATTTTGATAGGTTTGTAATGGACCTAGATTGGTTTCAAATTTAATTTCAACTCCCTGACAGGGGTGCTTATTTAACTTGACCAAAGTTGGTTGCCTGGAGTATAGCTCAGATACCCGGATCCGTTCTACTCAAATGTATAAAATACAGGAATAACACAATTTAGATAAAATTGTAAAATGCGTTTAAGTATTTACAACATAATTTTTACTTACGGAAAATTGTTAAGTACCTATATAAATATTATAAAATAAAATTCCTTCGGCGTATTGGCTCGGTTGTTTTTGGGATTTTCGGATAACCCACAGTGAATGCTGGCTTGACCCGGTTGTCGCCTCTGGATCCTCTCAAAGAAAGTTCGGAGACTGTAGCCGCGGGTGATCCGTAGCTCTGATGTACTGGAACCGACAGATCTGAACCAGGCTATATTTGCGCCGGTAAGATGGCGTTGTTATTAATAGTTCACGGGCGAAAAATTAATTGGAAAAATGTGGTTTACAGTGGCTGTGATGTTTATGGCGAGTGCATAAAGCCTGGCTAGATGTGGTATGTCCATTGTGAATAAGTTTGGATCACTCGGAATAATGTAAACTGGATATTTTTACCTTTTACAAAGTCCGGCTCTTTGCAGTTTAGAATTGCAGGTGAAACGCTGGAAGATCCCGGTCGGTGTCCAAGCTTTTGGCAGGCGGACTAATTTGCCTGCTTCGAGGTATCTGGATAATAGCTGTAGCCTGGAGTTTTCCTAATATTCTAGTAACCGTGTTTTATGGTAATTTCATAAAGAGGTTATGGAAATAATAGCCGGAGGAAATCTGGAGGTGCGGGCAGGTGAAGAATTTTCCAGCGAGATGGAAACCAAGTTCACCGTCGCCAGACAGGTACAGGAGTTTTCTAGTGAGATGGGAACCAGGTCCACGGTCGCCAGACAGGTACAGCTCTTTTTTTAACGAAATAGGAACCAAGTCCGCCGTTGCCAGACAGGGTCAGGAGGGATCAAGAACGGGGGGTACAGTCGCGGAGAGGTCTGGTGATCAGGATCGGGTTCAGGTTTTAAGACTCAAAGTGTCTTTAACTAGCTGTGAATTCTCCTTTTCCACCCTTCGACCAGCTCGTTATCGGGCTATTCCTAGAGAGGCTATGGAGAAGGACCGTGCGTGGGATACCGGTCCGCGCATAGCGGCCAAGATTGCCTTATCAAAAATCCGAACGCTATAGAGATGCACGCAAAGATTGTAACAGTTTTTAGTGCTAATTCAAATTTCTAGCACGCTATTTGTGCCTTGGGGTAAATTTAACGAGGGTTTTCTTCTTTTGTGAGCATCCTTCTGTTTTTCTAAATGATCTTTTATTTAAGGCAAAATGACCTCACCAAATAGTAACCGGCTTTTCAACTTCTCCTGGAAAACTTTATGTCCCCTTAGCAATTTAGTCACATTGTTCCATGGGCAGTCACGGTTTTTCTTGCCATTATTTAATCTCTGCTTTATTTTTCTAATTTCTGTCAGTTCTTTTGTTTTCAAATTTGTTTACAAGCAGTTCTATTCTCAGTTTCAAATTGCTTTTTAATTCTTCTGTCTAACCTTTGTTCCAGACGCTGCTCTACTTGTAAGTACTATAAAAGTTGAGAGAGATGACTTAGGAGTGTCGTAGTCTAAATTATAATTGTCGTCCAGAACATCTGGATATCTGCACGAGCTGGCGAAGCTGGTGGTGATATTTCCTCCAAATATTTGTCTAATATTTCTCTTACTTCTTTCCTTCCATTTTTTACAATGTCTTTCACTTGCTCTGAAAAGTTTCAATATTTAACTTTTTCTGTTCCACCAGTTCTCCTCCATTATAAATTCTCACCTCCTTGATTAGAGTGAACAACCTAGGTGAGTAACATGGAGGTGAGATTATTTTCACTTCTCCGCCAAATGCAGCAATATTTTGAGCAAATGCAGGGTGAGATCTCCCGCCGTAAACTAGCTTAAAATTAAAATAATTAAAAAAATTAGACTAGATGTATCATTTCATGACTTAAGTAGATATAATCTTTAAAGTGGACTGAAATTCTGATCATTCAATTAATTTTACGTAATATTAGTAATATGGTTCTAAGAGAATAGCTATAACAGAGAAAATATAAAAGGCAATGCAACTAAATCACGTATTCACAAACATTTTTCTTGTAAATTACAAAAAGTAGCAAATGATGGATATTGCTATAACATTATAATAGAACCTTAAAACACATAAAAATCGTAAAGATTGAAGAGAGATATTATGTCAGCCTAGTGCACAGGAAATACCAAATAATGTTTCATATAATCTGTACATTTTACAGGGATATTTAAAAAAAACTAATCTAGTTCTTCAATTTTTGTAAATATTTCCAAATAAAAATAGCAGAGGTAAAACTTAAAATCAAAATTTATAGCCTTTAGATATCTGAACTAAGAAAAACTATCATACTTTCTCTCTAGAATATTGATTAGTAATTATTCAATTTAACTCTATAACCGATACCGTATCATCCAATACTATATCAAGGAAAGCGCAGTTTCGTCCTCTTCACCTGGTTTTTATCCTGCCATTTCGGAGATCCATTTATTTCGCGACAATATTCGTTCACAATCAATTTTAGAAAGGGAGTCGATAAATCTAAGTTGATTTGTTTACCGTTTATATACCTTAATGTAAATATGTGCTTATAAAAGTAAACACTTATCACCTTCATAACGGCTAGCAGGATGACTTGGCTCACTAATCCATCTTTATGAATGTTATCTCAATAGAGCTCTTGTATGATGTTCTCTTGTAAGGCGAAGTGAAGTTACGTGTTGGATGAAATAAAATAAGTTTTTCAGAAATCTCGCAAAATAAGTCGCATCTGGAGCTCAGAACGCACATTTTTCATTGCTGAGGAGACATTTTATAGCTGTATTTTCTGTTCAAGTTAAACGTTCACCTTATTTTTCAAAAGTAACATTTTTGACGGCCAATCTCTGGATCAACGTATCAAAATACATTTTTTCACATCTCTTTAAAATTAAACTTGAGCTCAGTTCGAAAGAAGGGTGGCAGTAGGTCGCAAGCTCTAAATAGATATTGTGTTCAGGATCCAGCAGATCCTTTTTTATAGTATTACGTCCTCAATATCTTCGAACAGTCGAATCTCCCCTGCTATTTGTAAACATAAAATTCCAATTGTCGGGATGAACAACTTTTAGCAGCGGTGCCTGTATTCAGATTGAATGATTTGTTGTTGATTTCTTTACAACGGGGCAACTGCTTTGATCTTCCCTTTACTCAAAATTACAAAGCATTCTAGATGTATGTATAATGCGTGTGAATACAATTTTACAGAGGATATTGGCGTAACTGCCGCTATAGTAATATTGATTGAGCTGCAGAGTACAGTATTATAATTCAATTCTTTAACAGTTAAATAGCAACGAAGGCTTCAACAAGGTCAGCAGGAGTTGTATTACAAAGTCGGTCTAATAAAATGTAACAAAACAGAATGAATGGAATGCGCGGAAGACTTTCAGTTTAACCAAGGGAATTATATTTCATTCTGGTTTCCTTTAAATTGTCATCAGAATCCGCTCTAGCTTGTTAAATGCGGGGATGCGTATTACTAGAAACATGTATAAGCACAGGCCCAAATTGATGAAATTGGAGACGTCATAATAAAATTATGAAACAGTTCGTAATATTTTTAAATTAAGTACCTAATTGCAGTCCACTTGGAACTGACAAAACTTAAAACTTGCATAAAGACACATTTAAAAAACGTGATCACATAAAGGAGAAAATGAACAATGGCGCCTCATGCAAAAACCAAAGTTAATTTTGTAGCAAGTATATTTTCCGGCCGCCTGGGTGGTTGAGCGGGTAAGTGCCCGATTAGCAAATAGGCGAACATGAGTTCAAATCTGGTCGTAGCTGAGAATTTCTTGGAATCGGTAATGGCTATGAACCCGTTAGTTGAGTTAAATTAAGATCCATTGAATGTGCGTTCGAATGCGGGGGAACGGAATACAAGTCGTTTACGACCTACTACCTCCGTTTCACTTGCTATAATGGTCTTCATGCCGAAAAGTAAAAGAGTTTGAAGAACTGTGTATATTGGTATGCAATTCGGGTCTGATAATTAATTTACTCTCTCTCTCTCTCTTCTTTTTCTCTCAGAGTTAGGTCGCTATATCCAAATGAAAACTACTATTTGTTATTATTAATTACATTTCATTGTAAGCACTCTGTATGCTGAAATTTAACTAATGGGATTTTAGAAGCATGGTATTCCTAACTGATGGGACTGACAAAAATAATTAAGATGGTTTCCTGGTCTTGAGTACGTAAACAGCTTAGAATTTTAATAAAATCGTTGATGTCCACGCAAAGCATTCTGCGTCATAAAACAAAGCACTCCTATACACGCCACGACCAGAAGTGATGCTCTAAAGGGACGCCAATCGATGCACAATCACAAACTAACACTTTTATGTGGAAAATCTGACCGCTTGATAGCTTCTGCGATGAATCTAGGGCTACCTGCCCCGAGCTGGACCTTTCACGGTGCTCTGGAAAAGCCGTTGTTGCCGGCTTGCAGTTAGCTAGGCCCAAATCTCCGCTACAAGTCACCTGATGATCGGCTGCCACTCTCGAAGACCTTCCGAATCGCTTACATTGAAGCTGGGTGCCCTAATGTAGGGCTCTGCTGCACCACACGTACGCTTCTGGCTAATACACTTGTACACGAACTTAGAAAATAGTCTGGACCTCCGTAGAATAACATCCAAATATCATAGCATCTACTAGACCAAATCGACGCATCGTATTTACATGTGCGGAAGCCCAATGCAAAGGAAAACTTCTACAAATAACCCAGGACACAATCTCTCAATAAAACACTACTTTTGATTAACTTGGGTATTTAATAGTACATAGAAAATTACTTATTCTGGGGCAGCTTGGCAAAACACCACCAAGAATAAAGCTATTCTAAAAACGCCATTCTATCAATTATTTTCAAGGCCTATACTATTTTATAACATCTGAAATTTAAAATGATTACATTTACTGGCCATTCTTATAATTAATATCTGTTTTGCTGGTTATGTTATTAATTGCTAATAATCATTATTTAGTGCTACTAAAATATGTTTATAGCAATATGTTGTCTCTTACAGCAACACAAATCTGACCTTTACTCCCTCTTCTCTACAAAACAAAATCCTAAATCTAAAACTTGTATTATTTGAAAAGGTTTGGGGTGTAGAGGTGAGGGATTAGTCCAATTTTGTCAAAATCCAAGCCTAATCGAAACAAACCCTTGGTATAATTTCTCCATAAAACGACGATTACTTACATATGAATTATATTACGAACTGCAGGGGAACCAGCGATTAAGAAATTTGACCACTACAAACTTTGAAACTCAGACGTACGTCCAACGGCAGTTGAAAAACTTTGAAGAAGAACAACTGCCTGAAGGTAAACTATGAATACAACTCATATACACAGAAAATATGGTCGTATTTTAGTCTAGTCTAGTGCTAGTATTATCTGTGATGCTTAAAGTAAACAAAATACATGCCAAAGAGTTCTGGACAACTAATGGATTAGCAATGAATCCTTAAACAGAAGAATAAAAAAAACGAATACTGGGATTTATACAAGACTAGCTTTTACCCGCGACTTTCGCGCGAGGTTCGTTATTTGTGTATTAAATAATGTTCCGCCCCACCCCGCCCCGTCTCGACCCTTCCCGTCCCGTCCCGCCCCTGTCCCTCCCGTCCAGTCCCGTCCCTTCCCGTCCCGTCCCGCCCCTCCTCTTCCATCCCATCCCCTCCCCTTCCATCCCATCTTTTTCCTTCCCTTTCCGTCCCGTCCGTCCCGCCCCGCCCCGTCCCGCTTTGCCCCGTCCCGTTCCGTCCCTTCCCTTCCCGTCCAGTCCCGTCCCGCTCAGTCCCGTCCCGTCCAGTCCTTCCCGTTCCGTCCAGTCTAGTCCCGTCCCGTTCCGTTTCTTCCCTTATGTCATGTTCACCGTCTTGGACTTAAAAATAAATGCCATTTTTGCAATCAACGTCCCAATAAACCTCAATAACGACACCCATATCGATTTTTAGGCTTACTTACCCCATTTCACCCCCTAAGGGGTTGATTTTCGGAAAATCACGAAATACGTGTTTGCTTATTTGTTTTTAGGAGTACTCCTACGAAGTTTCAAGTCGAAATGTCTATTTAATATTATTTTTCCATACAAAATTGGAACCCCCATTTTACCCCTTTAGGGGTTGAATTTCGAAATATCCTTCCTTATTCCTTGTATACATCATAAAGGGAACCTCTGTGCAAAATTTCAGCTTTCTAGGTCCAAGGGTTTGGGCTGGGCGTTGATGAGTCAGTCAGTCAGGACTTTTAGAAATATATATAAGAAAATTAGAAAAGAAGTTAAAAAGGCAAAGGGCGAATGGTTATAAAGATAAAATGCAAAAATATAGAACACATGCAAAAATACACGATGTAAGGAATTTTGTAAAAACAAGTTTGTGAATTAAATAAATGACCCTACAGAAACCAAGGGAATCTATTGTTTTACACTATAAATTTTAAAGCGATATACCACAAAACGATTAGTCAGCTTTTCTTTAATATTGTGATACTTTCGATACTTTATCTGTTTTACGTCGTTATGATTGATAATACTGACCTTTAAATGTTATGTAAATTTCCTTTATGAGATGATATATTATTTCTTTTTGTTTTTTGACGCCCAAGGATTATGTACAATCTATTCTATAAGAACAATAAGTAATATTTTGACTAATGGTTGAAGCGACATAGTTGAGCCTGGTCCAGTTGTCAGACTCTTTAAATTAATTAACAAGCATTAAGTTGCTATTGTTATAACTACTGGAGAGTTAAATTCTAACGGATCATAACGTTTGAGCCTTTTAACACGTGGTGCAATGAGAAGGTTCGTTACTAATGTATTGGGGTGGTCTTGAAGTCGAATTGAATAACGTATACTTGAGGTTTTAATTTCATCCTTAACAGTTGATACTGCTAGATCACGGTGTATGATATGATTGGGTATGCCACAATGCATTGTAGATGGCTCGTAGTACTTTGGACTGGAAACGCTGAAGTTTTAAGATGTTTGAGTCACTATCTAACCCTACAGCTGGACTTCGTAGGTCCAAACGGATTTAAAGACGTTTTTGTATAAAATCATGTTATTTTATCCATGCTTAAGTGAGAGTTTCCGTTCATCAGCCAATACATTTTGTAATAGATGTGGCCCAGTTGTAGACGTTTCTGCCAGATATGCTTTGATCAGGTCAAGCGTCTGTCTAGGTGGATTCTCAGATATTTGATATCTTCTTTTTGAGGGAGGAGAACGTTGTTTAGTGAAACAGTTGGACACGCTTGCGTTCTTAGGCTAAAGGTAATATGGATGGATTTTGAGCTGTTCGCTTTTATAGGCCACATTTTGAGCCATTCTGCTATTTTGTTGAGGTGTTGCTGTAAGTACTCGGAGGCACGTTCCGGGTTTATGTTTGAGGCCATTATTGCTGTATCGCCAGCAAATGTGGCTATAACAGTGTTGCTAGTGGTTGGTAGGTCAGCGATGTACAGCATATATAACAGGGGACCGAGTACACTACCCTGAGGTACACCTGATTTTATGAGCTTCAGAGAAGTGGAGGTTTCGCCGTACATTGTTAGATTATTTTCGACCTCTTTCGTTTTGCTCAAAATTACGTTTATTTGTCGCCCGAATTCTTACTGATTACGGCCCTGTATTATAATTTTAAAATGCTGCAGCCAATTCATTCAGTTCAAGCTCAAATATGCCCGCGGTCCTTGGAATTCTCACTATTAAGCATTTCCTCGGAGCCGTATGTAATCTATTGCAGTCACTTCCGTCTAAATCATATTTCTTCGAATTGGGAACATAAGGCATCCTTTGTTTACGTCCCAGCTTAAATATCTTCGAGCCCCAACCTTCAACTTATTTAAATACTGCCCGACGTAGGTAAGCTTCTAGGAATATAACAGCTTAATGTCCCTCTTATAAATTATCGTTTAAAGTTCGGCAGGATTGACCTTGTAACTTAATATTTTTGGGATCCGCTGTATAGCCAGAAATTTTTTGTAGAACCTTCTCTGATGACCGAGCTTTGTGTAAAGGAAATAAAAATTGATAACTCCTTAGGGAATGAGGCATTTAAAATTAGGGGTTTCGGAGTTCTAAACTCTTTTCCGTCGTGTTCTTCACGCAGAGTCCAATTTGAAATTAAGAATCTGTACCCAGCATTTGAGTGAGCAAGACGTATGTGAAATTTCGCGCCCCCGACTGTGGCGTTGACGCTGCAGTTGGGGGAGCTTTTGTTAACGCATTGATGAACTTTTGGCTGCGTTGTTTTTGTGAGCTTTTGGCTAACTTGTGGTGATTAAGTTGTGAATCCTTTTTGACTTTTGTGCAGACTTTCGAGTGCCCTGGGGCACGTTGATAGCGAGTGCAGTTAAACCCGAATCTTCCAAGTGAACATTAATTCTTGTGTGTCTTTGAAAGTGCGCGGTGGGCAGAGGAAGTGTATTTAACTCGGACGTTGTTAAATTGGCCGATTTTCGTTTCATACAGTTGGTCTCCAGGGAGACTTTTGGCACTTTTTGCCGATTCGATTAGAGAAACGATATCTGATGAGCCTCAACTAACTTTCTTCCCTGTTAAGTCGGGAAAAAACCATTGCGTAATGCATATCTGTGTCAACGTCGGGTTTAATTAAAGGAAG